>RJWM01004426.1:0-101551 GCA_004363535.1 Dasyprocta punctata | reverse complement strand
TTTGTCCAGCCGTGCATTCTGTCCCCTAGAATGCCTTGTAGCAAGCTTTCAATATTTCTTGCATGCATAAATAAGTAAATGAAGAATGAATACAGTTCATATACATCATTATCCTTTTTTCCTACATTCTTTACCAGAAACATCTATTTTCATGAAAATAAATATTTCTTATCATTTTCATACATATATCTCCATTTTGCTACAAGGTAGGCAGTCGAACTTTCTTTGTCCTTTCTCTTGTCATAATACGTACACGTCACGTGAGATTCACAATTCTAACATACACACATTTATTTATTTATTTTTAAATTAATTAATGAATTAATTCCTACCTCTGCCCACCCTTGCGGGACAGTGAGAGCTTCCTGCTACTGTCAGTCTCTGGGCCACCCGCTTGTGAACCCCTGCCTTGGCAGCCAGTTCATTTTGTTTTCTTTGCAGCCATCTTAAAGTATATGATTAGGTGCCATGAAAGATGAAGTCTGATCAAGTATACAGTCTAAATTACTACAATCAAAGGCCCGTTGTCTTTAACCCTTCCCTGGGAGCTCTCCCCCTCACTTGGAGCACACTTACCCTTTCATTCTTGCCGCTTCCTGAAGCACCTCTGCATTTTCTCACCATGGTTGAGCGCCTCTATGAGAAGTCATTTAAAAAAAGCCCAGCGAGCACCGCTGCGAGCGCCACCCGGAGGAAGGGCAGCTCCGTGCGTCCTCATCCGGGTTACTCGCCGAATCTGGCAGGGGACTTCCGGCTCGTCCCCAAGGTCAAAATCGCCACACAAGGTCAACGTTTTGGATCAGTTCAGGACACTGAGTCAGCCCTGGGACTCGCGGCAGAGGACTCCGGAGCTGCTGCAGAGTGCGGCAAGTCCCACAGCGCCAGTGAGCCGGGGGTTAATGCTTTGAGAGTGGGTTAATGGCAATGCTTCCTTTACTACGATATTTTTGGGAGAAACACCCCATATTTTTGATCACATATCAAAATTCATAATGTTGTAAACTATCACCACTCTCCAGTCTTCACCCCCAATGGAAGCCACATTCACATTACACAGTCTCAGTTCCCCCTTCTCTCAGCCGCCCCAAACACTCATCTACTTCCTGGCCGGCTGGATTTGCCTCGTCTGCACATTTTATGTAAATAAAATCCTAATACGTGACCTTTCATGTTTATTTTTTTCCTTTTTAAAACAGACTTTCTATTTTAGAATAGTTTAGATTTACAGAAAAACTACGAAGATAGTCGAAAGTTCTCATACACCCCACGTTCAGTTGGAGATTTTATAAACTCCTGGATTTTTATGTTTGCTGTGTTGTAATCTGTTACAGATCCCATCCATTTTGATGCCTGCGGTCCCCCTCAGATTGGCTCGGTGCCTTTTTCACTGGTACACTGGTGTAGTTAGGAACGTGGCTGTTGGTGAGGCGCATGCCTGCCTGGTACTGTGTGCAGGACGCTTGAGGGGAGGGAGTTAAAGTAGTGAAAGAAACAGTTGCTTATTCCACCCTGCCGGGCTGTAGGCTCCTCCTGGATGAACAGACCCAGGCGGGCTTCCTCCCCGGGTGCTGGAGCGCAGGGCTCTGCAGCACACGGGTAGTTGAGGCTGCTTAGTGCTGCCCTCCCAGGAGCTCCTTAGCCTCGCCCTGGGGATGCTGCGGATGCCCCGAGCTACAGGCGGGCAGGGCTTCCTGTTCACCCACTTGCTCTGTGCTGCACTTGCGTTGTTCTTTTCTCTCTAGTTAATCACCAGAGACAGGAACGACTTTATATAGTAACTGGAGTTTAAGAGCATCATAGCTTGGATAACGTATCGTAAACCACAACCACAACAAACCCCGTATGTATGGGGATACAGCTCAGCAGCATGGCACCTGCCTGGCAAGCGTGAGGTCTTGAGTTTAGCCGGGGACAATGGGGAGCTGTGTAGATAGGAAGGGGATGAAGTGGGTGGGAGCCAGGGGCGCAGTGGGGCTGGCACAGGTGCCTTCTGCCTCTGGCTGGCCGCAGGTCCAGGGAAGGCAAAAGAGCAGGAGCAAGGAGCTGAAGAAGGGACAGCCTCGGGGGCGCTGCCCCCCGGGGGGCACTAGCCCTGCTCCCGGGCAGTGGTGGACAGAGCCCAGCTCTGGCCTCCTGAAATGACTTCCTTACTGCACGCACGGAAGCCTCAGAGGCACAGAGAACGTCTGCCTGGACATAACCGTTTCCAGTGCCCTCCTGTGCTGCCTGTCCCCGCTAGTGTAGGTGGACAGTGAGAGCCTGGCTTCGGGGGCCCAGCGTCCTCGGGACTGCCAGGTGTCTGCGAGCACATGTGGCTGCTGGGCAGGAAAGGGGCAGCATGGGACACCAGATCTGTTCTTCTCGTCCTGATGTGGACAGCGCCCCGGGGCTCTGAGCATCTCTGGCAAAGATTCCCAATCTCTTATGTCAGTTATTCTACTTTCTTTCTTTTTCTTTTGGTACTGGGGATTGAACTCATGACCTTGCGCTTACCAGGCAAGCACTTAAGCTGTTGAGCTAAATCCCTAGCCCGTATGTCAGTTATTCAACAAAACAAAAAGTTGTCTTATTGTGCAATGACACTTGTTGAGCTCCCAATTCCACCAGACTCTCAAGCCCTGCTGGCGACATACCCGCTGTCCATTTGCCCTCAGCTGGTGCCCAGGCCACCTGGGCGGGCCCATGTGCTCCTCTCCAGACTGGGCCGGCAGGCCATGGGATGAGGCTGGGAGCCGTGGGCTGAGGCTTCCTTCTTTCACGCGTCCAGCCTAGGGGGTCAGCCACTGGACTCAGAGATGACCAGGGCTCTATGAGATGTTGGAATTTATGGCAACGGTCTATTAACCTTTTCTAAAGTCTTCATAGTTCACTTGCGTCCTGCCAAAAAATTCCTTTTGAAGGCAGAGGAAGGATCAGTGGCCTGGGTGAACAGGCTGAAGATGAGTGTCCTTCACAGAAGAGGCTCCGGGGGAAGGCTCCGGGCCTCCAGCTGCTGACGACGTGTGGCTCTGGCCTGAGTGCCTCCCTTTTAATATCTCAGATGTGTTTTACTCAGCCACTGCCAGCATTTACCAGACCAAAAGGGTAGGCTTTTTCCAACCAATTCTCTAGCTCTTTGGACACTAACTAGTTATTCAATAGCTCAACTCAATTCTGACACAAACCACTCAGACCTAGTGTGGACCCCAGCGGTCAAGGGCTGAGTTTCACAAGACTCTCCCGCCTTTACAAGGCCCATTCTATGTTCAGGCCTTCAGCGTTTTCCCAACCCCTTCCTTGTATTTGATAATGTGATAATAATGGCTCAGAAAACTCAGAAAAGTGCCTTACTTGCTTTCTCTGGTTTATTGTATTAGTCAGCTTTTTTTCACTGTGACCAAAATAGCTGAGAAATCAAATTACAGAGGAGAGGTTTGTTTTGACACACAGTTTCAGAGGTTCCCGTCCATGATTGGCTGATCACAGTGCGAGAGGCCTCTGTGGAAATGTGGTGAGGGGTGGCACGGGGGAGCAGCCAGATGCAGAGATCATACAGGAGTCAGAGAGGAAGGGGCTGGGGCCACCTGTGGACCCCGTGATCTGGCCCCATTCCTTTGTTAAACAAGGCCCCACTTCTTGTCTCCATCGCTCCCCCAAATGGCATCCGACTGTGATCTTTCAAGCCCTCACTACCCAGTCGCCTCTGGGCCCCGCCTCTGAACACTGCTGCATCCTGCGGCCCTCAGTGTACCAGCCGGAGGGGACACTTCCTGTGTGAGTCGCGACGTTTACTTTACTCGGTGAGTTTTTAATGACACTTACTCCTTATTTTTTTCCTTTTTTCTCTTTAAAAATTTGCCTCCTTTGGTCAGTATCTCTTCATTTCCTACTCTCATCTCAGCCTTTGGTAACCACTGCTTTATCATCTGCTTGTACACATTGACTTTTTGGACTCTGCCCGTAAATTAGAACATGCCCCACTTGGTCTTTCGATGCTTGGCTCATTGCTGTTAGCAGTGTCTTCCAGTCTCAGCCATACTGCTGAAGTGGTAGGATTTCTTTCCTTTTTTAAAGACTAGATAGTATTCCATGTGTATACATACTGCGTTCTTTTATCCATTTATCCACTTCTGGGCACTCTAGTTGTTTCCATGTCTTGCCTAATGTGAATAATACAGCAATCAACATGAAAGTGCAGATATTTTTTGGATATCTACCTAACAGTGGGACGGTTAGATCGTAGGGCAGCTTTGTTTTCATTTTTGGAAGAACTGCCACGCTGTTCTCCATCCTCGCTGCACTAATTCGGGTTCCCTTGTGTTTAGAGCTTCGACAGCCCTTGCTATCTGATTCTTTGTTATGTGTCATTATTGCAGGTGTGAAACGATAGTTCATTGTGCTTTTAATTTGCATTCTCCTCATAGTTAGTGATACTGAGCATTTTTTTCATATACCTAGTGGGCATTTGTACTGCTTCTCCTCCTGGCCACTTTTCAGAAAGTCTATTCAAGTCCCTTACCTGGTTTTAAATCAGGTTATTTGTTTTTTTACTGCTGAGTTCTTAGTGTTTCTTACGTATTTTGGATTTTAACCTCTGTGAGATAGACGGTTTGTATATATTTTCTCCAATTCCAAGGTTGTTTCTTCATGATTTCTTTCTTTGTGTAGAATAATACCAGTTTATCATGCAGACTAGAACTCAGGCAGCGTCAAACTGAAGAGATGTAGGGGGCATGGTGGGGAGGTGGAGCCTCCATTTCCACTTCAGGTGCTACTTGTCCAGCGCTTCCACACATTTACAATCTGGAAACTCAAAATTGCATTAGTTGAGGTTTTCCCGAGGCTCCATTCCATAGGTGTGGCTGATCCCGTCCTTGGTCATGTGATCAACCTCAATCTCCATGCTGTGCCTCACCACAGAGGGGCGTGGGGCAAAAGTTCTGCTCTCTAGTCACATGGTTGGTTCCCCTGGTCACCAATCCCATCTTCCAAGAGCTGCCTCATTAATATAAATGCTATCTGCTTGGAAGGAGCTTACTATGAATAACAAGCTGTTCCTCTCACTCTTAGCACTCAGGGAATTCTGAGTTTTCAGAGGTCTGTGCAAAGGACCAAATGTGTATTTCTTAGTATGTCACAATGTCACACCCTGCTCTCTCTCTCTCTCTCTGTCTCTGTGGGTGTGTGTGCGTGTGTGTGTCTGTAGGGGTATGCAATTATTAGACAGCGAAATACTCAAAAAAGCCCAGGGAACACTGTTGGGCTATGCTGTCTTGTGTTTATGAACATTACCTGTAGCCATGTGTTAGGTTGGAACCGGTGAGAATGACGTGTCGTCTCTAACTGGGGTCAGCAGCACCCGTGACCTCCCCAGAACTCCGGGGCACGCTTTCTCCTTTTGGGTGGTGCCTGCCTTAGGTTACTTCCCCTGACTTTGAGACAGCTCTGCATGTAGTAGTTTATCATGCAGAGTTAGAAACAAGTGGTAAGCAGGGCTGTCCTTCTGTCCGTGTGGGAGAAGTTGAACTGAGTTCAGTCCCAGCAGAGGCCTCCGCTCATCAGAAATGCCCCGGAGTGGAGGAGTTCTTGGGCCTTTGCCCAGGCAGTGGGTGTGGGCTTTCTCCAGGGAAGAGCAAGGGCCTGGTGCAGGCGGCACCCTGCAGCGAAGCCCCCGGAGATCTCAGCTTGGGCCTTCTTCTCAGCAGAAAGACTCCTCGGGCCTTGGGGAGGGCAAGGAAGGAAGATCATGCATTCAAGGCTGGTCTGGACTACACAGTGAGATTCTGCCAACAAAGAGGAACAGGTGGAGGGGGAGGAAGAAGACAACAACAGCGAGGACCACGATGATGATGCAGGAGAGAGAAGCCTCCACGCTCCTCAGCACCCGATCTGGAGGGCAGCCTGGAACCTCCCCAGCACCCTCCGTGGTGGTAGGAAAAGCCTGAGATTGGTGGAGCTCTGTGGGACAGGGTATCTGGGCGTCCCAGCCTCCCAGCGCTCACAGTGGTGGGGCAGAAGCTGCAAGCATGAGGACAGCACGTGTCACTCCGGTTCCCGCTGATATTCTCTCTCCGAGTGTCTAAATACCTAGTGAAATGTAAGTCTTCTACAAAAAGAGACTCTGGGAAGGATGTTCTGGGATGAGCCAAGGCAGCACCTGCTGAAAGCAAACCTGCGAGCGTCCAGAGCTTGACCCTGGTGGCCCCACCGGACAGCCAGGCTTTGGTACCCCGTATGTCAGCGCCGTCCCTCACCTCCCGCTGTTCACAGTTCTGATGTTAGCCTGTGCTTGCCAGCTCAGCTCCGGAGTTTCCTCTGACATTAGCCTCCATATTTTAAAAATTAATATGCTTACCCCAGCATTTCTTTAATTTTTAAATTTTATCTAGCGTATATTTATTTCCTTTGCAGAAGATGAGCTTTTAATACTCAACATCCAGCCTTGTATCCATATCTCATCTCCCACCATCTGAATAAAGTTAAATTGTCATTTTTGGTTAAATCAGTGTTTGGTGTTTATATAACCACTAGGATTATATAAATATTATCTGCAGCTGCAGCAACTCATATTCTATATTTCATTTCTTGTGCAGTGTTTAAGTTTTCTAGGAGTTAGTGATTGACTTGTATGAAAAGTTTATTGATTTTCTATATACCTGTGACTAAAGCTTCCCATACCTGTAAGGAATCCAAAAGTCTCAATCTGGTCCAGCAGTTAGCTCCTCTGGCAGTGCTGGGCACCTTCCCTCTTGGAGCTGTCCACCCTTAAATGTCCACCTGGACAGGTTATTTCAGGACATCTACACAGCCATCATCCAGAGATTTCCTTTCACCATCCTTTTCTTAGCCTTTCAAAGGCCAAAGAAAATGTTGGAGACATGAAAAATGGCTCCAAAAATAAAATTGCAAATTAGAAATACATAAATATTTAATGAAATAATTGAATAGTATCCTATCAAGTAGTCAACTGTAGCTAAACCCACCGTGCTCTTAGGTAGATGTCCACTTCAGTTCAGTCTGCACAGACAGCTTGATCCTGGGAAGTCCCTGGACATACCCAGAGCACAGTTCTTTCACATAAGTCTGACAGAAGGATCTGGGTAGCGCTGGTATCTACTCAGATCTATACTTACATGAGAAGCTAATCTCAAAGAAGTTAACCTGATGTCCAGCGCTGATTCCTCAGGCATTTCGGAGCTACCCTCTTTCTGATTCCTTGCTTCATTTTGTCACCTGCGACTATTACCAGTCTCACTGCTGGTGTGATCTGCTGTGCGTCTCCTAAGATTCTAGCTCATATCATGGCTGCATTCTCTACCTGTCCTTTCTGGGCAATTGTTTCTACAAATGGCCTTGGCGTCAGCTCTGTTATCCTCGCTCCTACGCTTAGCTCTTTTCCAGTCCGCAGGAGGACGGGAGATCGAGAACATTTTCAGCTTTCGTGCGTGCGATGCTCCAAGCCTCTTTGCTTTGCTCTCCGGGTGCCCTGCCCACCCCTTCCTCCGCACTTGCAGACCAGAAACCTGGCCTTCAGAGACTGCTGCTTCCAGTTCTGCTTGTCTTCTCCTTCCGGTGGCATCTGGCCACTGGGTGCTCTGCCAGAGAGGTTCAGGCAGGGTCCAGGCAAGGCCGTGGGAGCCGCTCTCAGGGTGAGCTTTCATGCAGCCCGCTCTCGTCTGTAAGCTGCTCCCTCGCCTGGCGGCCTGGCGTCTCACTGTTCCTGTCATGAAAGACAAATTGTGGGTTTTAACCTTTTGATGGGTGATTATATAACTGCTAAACTTGAGAGGATAAGAATTCTGTATTCTTCCTGTAACCTAATTTCGAGTGTGCAGTTTGCTGTGAATGCACATAGACGACGTCAGTCTAATAAGTCTTTTTCCTTTTTCTTGCATTTGAATCCTTTCCTCAGATCTAATCTTGGGAGTTAAGCGCTCTCAGCATCATTCGCCTACAGTGGCCCCTGGTGCGTGGTCTTTGGTCACCTTTGGTCTTCAGTGGCCACTGCACTCAGGCCCCTGCTGTCTTCCCGTATGGCTTCCAGGATCTTTTCAGGTCTGCTCTGCTACTTTAATTCAACGCATGACTTTTCTTCCTTGACGCCTCAGCCTTGTCCTGGGCTATGTCTGGGAAATGGAACAAATTGTTTCTTTGGTTACAATGATCTCAAAACTAGCTGAGGAGTCTGTTATTTTCTATCTAGGAAGGAGTACATTTCTTTCTTAAGGACTTTTAAAATATCAGCTCTTAATCTTACTCCCTAGACTAGTAAATTCTTCCCCAATCTGAGGAGCAGAGGATGGAAAACTCTGCCTCATCGCCTCTTTGATACTTGTAACTATATTACATGTGTCCCGAGCTCCTTTTCTTCTCTGCTGAAACTCAAAATTCAGAAAAAGACTGGATGGTCCAGAAAGGAAACTGGAGGGCTTGGGGACCAAGAGACAGTTTGGAGGGAAAAATGGGCTGTTCTTTAAAATTCAGTCCAGTCCCAACTGGGCCTTTCTGAAGGAGAAGCGCTGAGCAATGGTTAAAAAATAATTAGCTTAACACTGCACATTTTAGGACAGGAGAGATTGATGGTGGGCACCGATGATAGGGTAAGGGTGTCAGGAAGTGTTCTCTGTGAGAGGGAGGCTGGTTTTCTGCCCCTTTGAAAGGCTACAGGAGTTCTGGATTCAGAAGCATCCATGAGAAATAAAGCCCCGTGTCAAGAAGGGAGAAGACTGAGACATGTTTAGAGAGCACAAGAGCAAGAAGAAACAAAAACAGTGCCCTTTGCCCTGAAAGGTTGAGAAGATAGACCCTTTGCCAAGTCTGAAGACTGAGCCGGTGGTATGGGAAGAAGGAATAATACCAACAGTGACTTTTATGGAGGGCTAAGTGCTGTTGCTCATTTAGTCTCCTCAATAACCCAATTTTGTAAGATTATTTCCATTTTTCAAATAGAAAACTAAGAATAGAGAGTTTGTGTCCTACTTAGAACCACAGAATTAGTAAATAAAAGATAACTTGACTTTAGTTTTGTTTACTTCAAATCTGGGTCTTAACTACATTTCCTTTGTGTTGCCTGCTTGACTCCTACAGTTTTAAGAATGAGATGATAAAAATAATAATAATAAATGCTCAGGATAAAAAATATTAAAAGCTAAATCACTGAATATCTCCGATGCATTAAAAACTCCAAGGCCCTTACTTTCCTACCTACTTTCAGAAATAAAGACTTTCAGAAATAAACACTTGATTTTGAAGTGACTTGTGCAAGTAAAATTAAATAATTTCAGCTGTTCCTACTGCCCATGATTGATGTTCAATGGAAAAATATTGGTTTTTACTTTTGCTGTACTAAAACTTTATTTAAAAGTCACCACTGAGTTACTCTTCAAAAGAATTCTAGTGAACTGGGCAGCAATAAAATGATGGTGTAGACAGCTCCAATCTCTTGCCTCCCCATTGAAACCTTAAAAAACAAACAAAAATCGCCGGAGTCAACTCTTCAGAATCCTGGGAAAATAGCAAAACAGTAATAGCAACCATGTGATTCCAGAATCCAGAAAAAAGGCAGCTTAACCATGCTCCTGGCATTCATGGAGACATCTGTCAAAATACAGGCTGTGAAATAGAGATACTGGTAACCACACATAGCAAAGAAGACAGTCTTTACAAAATGTTACTTGGAAAGTTCACTAAACATGTTCTTATAGTCTTTAACAAGCACGGAAAAAAAGCCCCACAAAAATCTGAAGGAGAGAATCTAATTTCCCATTATGGTATTATGGTATTCAGATATTTAGTTTTCACTGTGGAAGACCACCTGGACAGCTCTCCTTGAATAAAGAGCAGTTCCGTTCATTTTGGCTAAAGCTGGCCCTGTCTCCACGTACTGATGTGCACAGAGCTGGCTAAGCTATTTCCTTTTCCCATCAGTTGGCCCTAAGCCACGTAAAGAGGGCCAGCTGGGGTACGGATGCATAATCGTTGAAGCTAGGCCACTGTTTCCCTGCCTGGTGTCTCCCTAGACATGGTCGAGCTGGGGGGCTGGCAGGGCCACCACTTCAGGGCCATCGACTGGGTCCAAGCCTTGAGATAAGGGGCCATGACGTCCCAGGGCAAAGAAGTTTGCACATCAGAAGCTGAAGCACCAGCCCTCTACACATTAAATTCCACCTCACTTGTGTCATGCAGACTGGTCTCTCTGCACATTGCAGAGGTGCTTTCTGGCCTCCTGGCTGGCCCAGCTCACAGTACTCACATGATTCCTGCCATTCTCAGCCATTCATCCTCTAGCTACTCCCTTTTTCATGATTTAATAAAATCCAGATTAGGCCCTGGATCAAGGCCTTTGTTCTGATAAACTTCCATCCTGGCTGGACTCAGGACCCCTTGTCCCCCCTGCCCCATAATTATAAATATGTCTTACTGTCTTTGTTCTTGCCATGGGTTGCACTGGAGGTGGAAGATTGGAATTCACTTGGGATTACAAATATAAACTTCTTGGACTGAGATGAGGATGAAAAAGGGATCTCTATGTTTCATGAAAAAAAGTCCAGGGCTTACAAAGAAACAGGTGAGTAGAGATATAGAAAGCAATAAATTGAAAGAAACCATTGGTGAGGAAGAACAGATGTTTGATTTACTACACAAATACTTTAAACAATATTCTTAGATGAACTTAAAGAACAAGAGAAATAGATGAACAAAGGAAATCAAGCAATGAAGTATGAAAAATGAGACTATCAGTAAAGATTAATTATTAAAAGAGTCAGCTAGAAATTCTGGAGACAAAACGTATAATGGGTGAAATGTAATATAAGCTAGAGATATTTAACAGCAGATTTCAGCAGGTAGAAGAAAGAATCAGTGAACTTGAAATTAGGACAACTGAGATTACTAGTCTGAGGAGAAAGAGAAAGAAATACAAAAAGACGCACAGATCCTAAGAGATGTGTGAGACACAATCAGGTAGACCAATATATGCATTATAGGAGAACCAGAACAAAAGGCACTGAGGAAGAAGCAGATAGAATATTTGCAGAACTAATGGTGAAAATCTTTCAAAATTTTATGAAATACTTGAGTTTACAAATTCCAAAAGCTCAGCACACTGCAGGTGGAAAAACATGAGACCAACACCAAGACACATTATAATCAGCTGGAAGACATTGAAAAAAAAAAAAACAATCTTGAAAGCACCAGAGAGAATGACTCATCATACCCTAGGATCCTCAACAGAATTAGCATCCAAACTCTCATAAGAAACTATGGAAGCCAAAGAAAGTGGGATGTTGTATTTAAAGTGCCAAATAACACCAAGAAAGAAATTGTCGACTGAGAATTCTATACCCAGGAAAACTTTCTTTAAACAGTGAGAGAAGAATTAAGATATTCCCAAATTTTATAAAAGTTCAAGTTTATTAAGAGTAGACTTTTGCTACAAGAAAAGCCAAGGAGAATCCTTCAAGTTGAAATGGAAGGACACTGAACAATCCCTGGGAAATCTGTGTGATGGATACAGATCTCCAGTAAAGGTGAACACTGAAGCAAATATAAAAGGCCAGTGTTTATAAGCTATCAGTTTAATAAGTACACTTTTCAATTCCTACTTGATTTAAAAAGTAAATGCATAAAAATATTAAAGTCTATGATATTTGACACATGATCTTCGTCAACAACATAAAAGGGGCTATGGGGCCGTATTAGAGTAGAAATTTTATACATTATATCAAACTTAAATTTATAATCATTCAACTAGAGGGTTATAAATTCAGATTGTTAGATGTAATCAACTGAAATCTCAAACAAAAGATCTTAAAAATACACAAAAGTTAACAAGAGAGGATTCAAAATAATTCACAATTAAAAATTAAATAAACACAAAGGAAGACAGAATAGAGAAAATGAGAAACAAAAAAGCTTAAGATATAAGAAGAAAATTCCAGAAATAAGTTCTTTCTTATTAGTAACTATTTAAATTGTAAATCAATGAAATTTCACAATTTAAAGATAGAGATTAATAGAATGAATCAAAAAACATGATCTATGAGAGATTCACGTTAGTCTAAAGACACAAATAAATTGAAATCAAAATATGGAAAAAGATGTTTCATGAAAACAATAGCCCAAAGAGAACAGGAGATGACTGTATCAATGTCAGGCAAAATAGTCTTTAAGTATAAAACTGCTGCAAGAAATACGTTGTATATCAATAAAAACCTAAATTCAGGAGCTGAGTGTATAGCTTTGTGGCAGAGGGTTTTTCTATCATAAGTAAGACCCTGGATTTTACAGCCTGCCCTGAAAAAAAAAAGACAAAATGCATCTGGAAAGAATAGCAAGTATAAGCATACATGAACTAAGGACCAAAGACCCCAAATTTGAAGCAAGTACTAACAGAATCAAAGGAAAGAAATAGTTCTAAAATAATAGTTGGAGACGTAAACATGCTATGTTCAATAATGGACAAGTAGACAAATTAGTAAGTACACGGAAGGCTACAATAACATAATAAAAAAATCAGATGTACAGATATATACAGAACACTCTACCCCGAACAGTAGCACATTGCTGGAGAGACCATATATGTGGTCACAAAGTGAGTCTTGACAACTTTAGAAAGAGTGCAATTATACAATGTATCCAGACAACTGACAGAAATTAATGAGAAGGAAAATGGGAAAATTCAGATGTTTGGAATTTAAAAAACACACAACCAGTAGATCAAATAATAATTCATAAAGAAAATTATAAAAATACTTAGAAGAGAATGAAAAGAAAAGCATACAGAAACCAGTGTATTGCACTAAAATAAGTGCTATCAATGCTTGCGTTTAAAAATAAGTGATAAATGCCTACATTAACAAAGAAGATCTTAAATCAATAACCTAACTTTACATTTGAGGAAACTAGAAAAACATTGATGAAAAAAAATTAAAGAAAGACTTAAGTAACAAAGACATCCTGCTTTCATAAACAGGAAGACTTCATAAGGTTAAAATGTCAGAACTGTTGAAAGCGTTCTATAGGTTCAATACAATCCTCATTAAAAAACTTTGTGCATCAAAGGACGTTATCAAGAAAGTAAAGGACAAATTACAGAATGAGAAAATGTTTGCAGATCACATCCGATCAGAGTTGTAAAAGCAAAAATATACTCATGGCACTTGAGTGTTACGGTTTACAGCTAGATGGCGCCCCAAAGCCTCACGTGATCACGAGGCCGGGGGGGTTGGAAGGTGATTGGGTCGTGGGTGTGTGGTTCTCACCAGTGGGTTAGTCCATTGATGATTTTATAGCTAAGTGTGGTTGGGAGGTGTAGCCTGGCTGGAGGAGGCGGTCGCTGGGGACGTGGCCTGGCCGGGTCTAACGTCCTCGCTCCTCCTCCTGATCTCTCTGCTTCCGGGCTACTCTGCCTGCGCTGTTTCTCCTCTGCCACGCCCTGGGCCGTGCTGCCCTGCCTCGACGCCAGCTGACTGCGAACAAAAACCTCTACAAACTGTGAGCCTAAACACACTGTCCTGTTTCAAGTTGCGGGTGTTACTTACTGTGTCTCAGTGATGAGAGAGTAAAGAGTGTCTTTAAGAGTGCCGCAGCAGGCGTGTGTGTAGGGTCCTCGGCGTCAGCGTCTGGAGCGGTGCACAGAGACTGGAGTTAATCCTGACTCCAGTAAGAGCGAGGGGCGTTGGCAGCCGTGCAGCAGAACGCGGGTGAGTGGGTGGAGAATTACGAAGAGGAAACGTCTCTGGGTGAGGAGCTGGTGGCTATACTAGCTTAGTAATATTTTTTCTCAAACTGTATTCCCCAAGCAGAGAAGGAAGCCCCATGTCAGACCGCGTTAGAGAGCACTTAGGTGCCTGAATAAAGTTTTAGTCAAAGGGCAGATTCTTGGTCAGACGTTGGAGCTTTTAAAATTCTTCTCTGAATTATAACGTTGTCCAGTTTTTAAAAATGTGTGCATTTGCCAATCTTCAGGTTTATTACCACAGTTTCTCCCTGTAATCTCGTGGTTTCGTTTTTCTCCTGTTTAAAACTCTTCTTCATGTACAGTTCATTTCCAGGCAAAATAAAATCATGGTTCTGGCCTTTTTGCCACGTGGCTCCGGTCACCCCCGCCTCACTGGTTGAACGATGCGTCTTCCCCGGGAAGCTGATGGGTGCGGGGCAGCTGTGCGGGGCAGCACCACTGTTCACTGGTGCCATCCACGGGCTGGGAAGCACGGAAACCGCGGGAGACGTGAGCCCCTTGCCGTCTCCCCCACTGCACAGATAGAGCAATAGAAGAAATAAATATCCGATAGGCATGCCCCGGCAGAGCTCCCAGCAGCCCGTCTGCTGACAGAGAGGGCCCACTGGGGACTGCTCACTGGGACTCAGGCACAGCGCGGGGTCTGACAGAGGGGACCTGCGGTCCTCAGGATACGAGGCTGTGAGAACAGCAGAGCTGGGGTCTCCTCTGGTTTCTGTGTTTTATTCTGCAACGTCATAACAAATGAGTAGATGATTTTTCCAAAGTCAGAAGGTACTGTGACTTATTTTTCAGGGACTTTGGGTTCTGCTATGTGGAGGAAAACCCCCAAGGCTTCAAATGGGACTTTACTGAGCTTAGGCGACAGCAGACAGAGAACGTTTAGAAGGGCACTAAATAAATAAAAAGAATAATCTTCCTCCCTCATACAAAAGCAACCTAAATTCAGATAATTTGGAGTTCTACTCTAATGTATCAGTGCGGTAATGTTTGTTTCTTATTTTATTCCAGTTATTTCAGAAAGTTAAAAAAAGATTTCAGGTCGTCCAGTTTGGGGTGTGATAGGATTAGATAAGGTCATGTGGATTGGACCCTCATGAACTGGATTAGTGCCCTTCTGAGGCCCCGGAGAGTTTGCTTCCTCTTTCTGACATATGCGGACACAGAAAAAGATCTCCGACTGAACAAGGAAGCAGTTCTCACCAGACCGTGAGTCTTCTGGAGCCTTGATCTTGTACTTGTCATCTTTGAGAACAGTGAGAAATAAATGTTGGTTATTCAAGCGACCTAATCGGTGGTATTTTGTCACAGCTGCTGGGGTTACCAAAGCTCAGTAAGGGTTAAGTTGCAGACAGCAGAATTCACCTAGTTGATTTAAACAAAAAATGATTTTAGACTAGGGAATAAGGTGCACACAGAGTAGTTAGGAGAGCTAGAGAAAAAGAATTGAGATCAAGTTTCCAAGAAAACTCCAACTCCCCCAGAATCACTGTCAGGAGAGAGAGGCCGGGGCGCCTGCTGAAGACTGACATGCAGAGCAGCGGCCACAGCCACTGCTGAAAGCCAGGAGAGCAGTTCCTAAACGGACAAGATGCCACGAAGCTGGGCAGTGGCCGGTGCCTGTGGTCCTTGCAGTCTGGCAGGCTGAGGCAGGAGGACCTGAAGTTCAAGCCCAGTCTGTCAATGTAATGAAAGCCTGTTTCAGAATAAATAAAAAATAAAAACGGGCTGTGGATGTAGCTCGGTGCTAAGACTCGAGTTCAATCCCTAGTGCTGCTAGGGAAACCAAAGTCTGTGGCTAAGCTGTCCGACCGGAGGAGTTTAAGCCACGTCTGGAGCCCTCCCTGCCAACGCATGTGGGGTGTGTTTCTAGCTTTCCAGCGAAGGGATGGCTGTGTCTCTTCCAATCTCTTTGTCACCACTGTGGAACTTTGCCTTTCTTTGCACATGAATGTGCCTGTGAAAATCTGCTCAAATCTACTTGTCTGTCTGAGATTTTCTCCTCTTGCTCTGGAGTGTGGGAGAGGTAGGAGCTGTTGCACTAATAGAATCATAGGAATAGCAAGAAAATTCCGTTGCATAGGTACACATTCCTTATACCTTCTCTTTCTGACCGGGTAAATGACAGAGGTGAAGCGAGCCCTGGGTTGCATCAGGAATCAGAGTTTTGGCCAGAATTGCTGTTTCCCTGGGGTGACTTTCCCCTCCGGACCTCGGGCCGTGTTTTCATTACATCTTAGAGCTGTTCGGTCTCTCAGTGAGTGGGAATTGTGTTACGTACCATGCAAAGGCAGAACTGCTCTGGCTAAGCTGGAGGGTGCCTGGAGTGTGGAGGGAGCCCTGGCTTCTGCCTGGCTCTGATGGTGCAGTGGTTTTCAAGAAGCTTTGCACATGGCTGCTTTCTAAACTGCTGAATTGGTCATTTTCTGCTGCTGCAACAGAGTATCAAAGACTGGGTCATTAATAAAGAAAAGAAATTTGTTTTTCTCACAGTTCTAGAGGCTACAAAGTCTAACATCAAAGCGCTGGCCTCTGGCAAGGGCCATCTTGCTGCATCCTCTCAAAAAGTCCCCCTCCCCCAGCGCCCTGGAGATTAAATTTCCAGTGCAGGGTTCTGGGGGCACTGTGTTCCACCCACAGCAGGTGCTCAGTGCCCCTCTGCCTTGGTTACTTTGTAGCTAATACTCCAAAGGCTGGGGCCCAGCAGATTGCTTTCCTAAGCACATTCATCTAGCAGGAAGATCATATTTCAGATTCACTTTTGCAAACTTTCCTCTATAGTTTGTACATTTCTACAAGTTAAGATTGCTGTTTCACACTTAGCAAATGTTCACTGGCTTCTTTTTTTTAGGTACTGGGAATCAAACTCACGATCTCACACTTATCAGGCCAACTCTTGAGCTGCTGAGCTAAGTCCCCAGCCCCTTGTTCATTGGCTTGTAACAGTGTCGGTCCCAGGGTCTGAGTCTGAGCAATAGTTCCTGGTTTCCTTACTGCGATTCATAGGCGGGGACTGCCAGGAAGGGAGCTGAGCGGGGGTGGACATCTGGGAGTCACAGAGATGCACATACTGGGGAGACCTTTAGCCTGGAATTTCTTCTTCTTTTTTTTTTTTTGGTACCGGGGATCAAACTCACAACCTTGTGCTTGCCAGGTGGGTGCTTATGCCACTGAGCTGAATCCTTGGCCCTAGCCCGGCATTTTCGAAGTGGGCTTCAAGACTTCTACAGGAGACAACTAAGAGACTACAAGAGTTGCTTCTTCCTAAGAAGCCACTCTGGGCTAACTGCAAAATTTGTGTCTCTGTGGGCATGTGCATTTTTTTTTTTAATTACAAGATTCATAGCTTTCATCTGACTTTCAGAGAAGCCTAAAAAGGTAAGCAGCACTGAATGATGCGAGAGTAAAATTGTGAATACAGGGGCCACAGGGGGTGGGAGAGGAAATGAGACAAGGAAAGCAGCTGAGCACAGGCTGAAGAGGCAGGAGGAGCCCACGCCCAGCACGGAAAGGGTCAGTGACATGAAGGAATCAGAGAACTGCAAGAAAATTCAAATTGAGAAGGATAAAATGTACTTGGCTTCTACCCCTGCTGTTACACGTGCAAAGAGCGTCTTTCTCTTCTCCTGAGCCTCTGACCGGTATGGCGCCTCCTAGGTCTGCGCTCCTCAAACAGAAACCCCGCTTCCACCCGGAGCATGTGTCAGTGCAGCGCTTCGCCCGCACCCAGGACTTTGCAGCAGTCACTGACCACCACGGGGGAACATGTCCCCTGCAGGATCATTACAGGTTTTCCGAACAGTGCTCCATTAGCCATACACTGTCATTTTAGTGTGGACTGTTGTTTTGGGCAGTGAGACCCAGTGTGCCTTCTGATCTTTAGTGTCCCAAGAAGTAGCTCTCTGTTGCAGATATTTAATGTGAAATCTCATTTTTCTTTTCAATCTTGTAAAGTTTGTAGGTCACCTTTGCAGGTCACCTGGGCTGAGATGTGAACTCCAGCAGATCCTGAGGGATCTGGTTTCATTCTCTGAACACACTGATATTGCTTAGATTTTAAATGGGCCTTGGAAACAATGCTTAAATTAATTTTTAATTTAAGGTGGGACCCAGGCACCAAATGTGTTTACCTGGACAGCGAACTATTTAAACATGTTGCTAAGTTTGTGATGAATAAGGATGACATACTTACTTGTGTCCATTAAAAGCAAAGCACCCCCAAATCCTTCAAGCTGATTATTTACCCAAGCTTAGAAGGAGGAAGACAGTCGAGTCACACCTCTATGGGTTTTGAAATTGTCTCTAAAGACCTGCGGAAGCAGCGTAGCTCGTACTGCTTCTGTGCAGAGCCCACCTTCTTGGAGATGACAGGGAGTGAGGGAGAGGGAGGTTTTTGCATGATGGGAAAGTTGGAGAAATAACTGAGTGACTCTAGCCATTAGTGCTAGAGCTTTGAGCTGGTTCAAGATTAGCCTTAGTTATTAACCTTCTTTAATATTTCAGAGTGTCTATAGTAAAAGAGGCATGGTGCATTTAATTTATAGTTAAACAGTCAGAGATTGTTAGACCTGAAATGCACTCAGATCATCTTGGGCGGCTGGAGGTTTGCAGGCTTTTATCTTCTCCAGCATTCTGCGGAGACACTGTATGTTTCTCAAAGGCAGTTACTCTTGAAGGCCAAGTGAGAATGAGGAATGAGCAAAGGATTTGCATAAGAGTAACAGAGTTTCTGGTGTTATGTTTAGCTTAAAAAATAGTCTGTTTCAGAGGTCTAAATTCTTAAAAAGTTCATTCAGGATAAATTCACCCTTTATTTTATTTAGTTATGTTCTTCAGTTATAAACAAGCAAGAGGGCATTGAGTCTCACATTTACATCTTCATAAACAACTCCTTCCCTGATTGCCGAACCCGTAGTGTGTGCACATCCTTATTTTGGCTCACTCCATATATTCCTCCTTGAGTTTTTACTGCCAGCAGAGAGGATACCAGAGCTCACACTGGAAACTGGCAGGATGGTGGTCCATGTCATGCAGTGGTGAAATATCTCATAACAGCACCATTTGTAGGGTCTCAAAAAAAAAAAAAAAGCAGAGAATTACTTAGTGGACCCCTAGTTTAAAGGGAAAAGTTTCCAAACAGAATATTAGTAGAGTGCACTGGCTGTTGTCAGCTGAAAATAAACAATTGTTGAGAAACCTGGGGACAGTTGGGCAAGGAAACTCCCTCTTAATTCCAAGGAGAACAAGTTAACATTCAGAAATGCATGAGCAAGGAAGGACAGTTAGATCTTGGACTTGTTGGGAGGACCACAACAAGGGTTCCTATTGTACCCATTGCTCAAAATCTGAAAATTTTATGGTGACAATTATGAAGTATTTTTGTTGGTCAACATAGGTCATAGAAAAAAAAGTCAAGAAGCCTGAGTACTTGAAGTTAAAGGAACTAGATGAGAAAAGACAGAGAGAGGAAAAGTAGAGAGAGAGAGAAAGGAGAGAGAGACATTTCTTAAGAATTCTTGGTGTGAGAACAGCACATGGCGTTGATAGTAGATTAGATTTAAATAGGAAAGAAGTTGACTAGTGTTTAAGGTTTTTGAGAGATTCTGCCAAAGCAGCCAGAGTAGTTTGTAACTGAGACTTAAAATGATGCTTGGAGCGCTGCACTACTGGAAGGAGGAAGAGTGAGATGCTCACCATTCAGAACAGATGTCAGTCAAGGCCTCTTCAGGTGTGGCCTTGGAGAACGACAGAAAAGCAAAGCCCCCCCACAGGCAGAGCGACAGCCCAGGAGCCCCACCTCCAAACCAGAATCGAAATCTGATCCTGGAGCATTCTCCTTTCCTGCTGTGGGATCCCAGGAACTCCATACAGCAGGATTTCAGAATCTCGGTGACCACTGGTACTACGGGCCTCGCGTTGTCCTGTGGCCCTGAGAACATCCATTTTAGTCCTCCCCATGCAGTGGGGAGGACAGCTTTTCTTTTGCAGGTGTGGGTGTGTGGAGCAGAAGCAACCTCGCTAGACTCATGGTCCCGTGGTCTGTATTGCTACCTGGTATGGAGACCTCTCAAAGGGCCGGTTCATGTGCCTCTGAGTATATGGCCAGATAAGACATCAGTGAAACAGATTAGAAGCTGCAGACACAACTCTAAACACACTCAGCCACCTTATCTCTGACAGAGGGGCCAAACACATTCACTGGAAGAAAGATAGCCTCTTTAATAAGTAGTGCTGGAAAAACTGGCTCTGCGCATGCTGAAGATTAAAACTAGACCCATGTCTATCACCATGCACTAAATGGTTCAAAGATGTAAACATTAAAACAGAAACACTAAATCTACTGGTAGAGAAAGTAGGTAGAAATCTCGAAGACATAGGCACAGTTAGAGAGCTCATGAGCAAAACTCAAACCACACGAGAAATAGTTCAAAGAATCAACAACTGGGATCTCATCTTATTAAAACATGTTTGCACATCAAAAGAAATCACCAACAGAGTGAAAAGACAAGCCACAGAGTGGAAAAAATTTTAGCCAACTGTCCCTCAGACAAAGGACTTTTATCTAGAAAATATAAAGAATTGAAAAAAATCAGGGCCCCCAAATTCAAAGACCCAATCCAAAAATGAGCATCTGAGATGAATACACACTTCTCAGAGGAAGAAACATGAGTGGCAAATAAGTATATGAAAAAATGTTCAACATCACTGGTAATTTGCGAAATGCAAATTAAAATTACACTGAGATTCCATCTCACCCCAGACAGAATGGCTGTCATCAAGAAATCATAACAAATGCTGGTGGGGTTGTGGGGAGAAAGGAACACTGCTCCACTTTTGGTAGGAGTGTAGACTGGTGCAACCACTGCGGAGATCAGAGTGGAAATTCCTCAAAAAGCTAGGATTAGAGGTCCCATTCAATCCAACTATTCCCCTGCTGGGTATCTTCCCAGAAGAATTAAAAACATCATACCACAGTGATATATGTGCACCCATGTTTATAGCAGCACAATTTGTAATAGCTAAATCTTGGGAACAACCCAAATGCCCATCAACTGCAGAATGGCTAAAAAAGGATGTGGATTTTTCTAAAGACATCCAGAGATGAATTCTGTGTGTAAAAATACATGAAACCATTCTGAGAAATGGCTCCAGTGCCTGAAGTCCCAAAACCATGGTGAAAAAATAGCTCCAGAACTAAGATTTCTTGTACTCTATGTTAAAGATTGAGTTTGCATTTTTTTAGAAAAAAATTTTTATTTTATGGAAAAAAGGTAAAATAATTTCATAACACAATAATAGGAGAATAACAATAGTTAATATGTTGCATATTGTCATCTTCAAAGAAGTTACTCAGAGTGCAAGATATGGGCATAAAAAATTCTCCAATTGATATTCGCACAAACTTTTCTTTTCAATGAACTAAAAGACACTAATAGTATAGCTAATTTGCATTTCTCTCCCTTTTCCCTTCTTTCTTTTCCCCTTTCCCACATTCCAGTTCCTTTTTCCTTTTAAACAATTTCTTCCCATTTCACAATATCCATTGTACATTTTAGACCTTATTTACACTTTCAGTTTCTCACACCAGGGAGACAATGCAATGTTTACTCGTGTAAGTCTGATTTTTTCACTTATGAGTATGTTCTCTAGTTGCATCCATTTACCTATAAAAGCATTGCTTCCCTTTCAATTTCATTAAATAGTTTGAGGAGTATTTGCATTAAATCTTCTCTAAATTTCTTGTAGAATTCAGTAGATCCATCAGGAGCTAGGCTTTTGGTAAGTGTTATGATTGATACATTGCGGCACCTTGAGAAGTTTAGAAGTGTAACTGAGAGACTCAGCAGGGAGCCAGGGTTCTTACTTTGTAATCATCCTCATCCTGTGCAAAGGAGGGCAAGGAGATTTTGTGAGTGCTGCATCTGCCCTGAAGGGGCGGATGGCCTGTGTACACTAGGAGGGAGGAGAAGAGGCTTGTGTTTTCCCCTTTTTGCTCTGGCTGCTGCCTTGAAGCGTTGCCCCTGTGCCATGCCACCTGCCTTGGAGCCAGCTGATTATGAACTGAAACCTCCAAAAACTGTAAGCTAAATAAATCTTTCCTTCCCTAATTTTGGATATCAGGTGTTTTGTGTCAGCAAGGAGAGAAAGTAACCAAGACAGTAAGTTTTTAGTTACTTTTTCCATTTCCTTAACTGATACTGGGTTATTCAGAATTTTTGTATCTTCTTGATTCAGCTTTGATAACTTATACGAATCTAGGAATCTGTCCATTTCTTCTGTGTTTCCCATCCTACGTGAATAAAGATTTTTGAAGTAGGTATTGATGATCATCTGAATTTCCACAAGATCTGTTGTGATTTCACCGTTTTCAATCTTCATTGCATGAATTTGAGTCTTTTCTTTCCTTTTTTTGGACAAGGTTGGCTAAGAGTGTATCAATTTTATTTGTTCTTTTAAAGAACCAGCTCTTTATTTCATTCATTCTTTGTATTGTTTTCTTAGTCTCCTCCATTGCACTAATTTCTGCTCTGATCTTTATAATTTCCTTCCTTCTTTGGGCTTTGGGTTTGACTTGCTCTTCTTTTTCTAGAAGTTTGAGATGCAACATTAGGTTGTTTATTTGTGTTCATTCTGTTTTTCTGATGTGAAAATTCACCACTATAAATTTCCCTCTTAGGACTGCTTTCATTGCATCCCACAGGTTCCAGTATGTTGTATCTGTGTTTTTGTTTGATTGTAGATGTTGTTTAATTTCTTCATTAATTTCATCTGTGACCCATTGGTTTTTCAGGAGGGTGTTACTTAATTTCCATGTGTTTATGAAGTTTTTGCAGTTTCTTTTGCTATTAATCTCCAATTTCATTGCACTATGGTCAGATTGAGTTTGCATTTTGAAAACCATTTCCTTGATCATTTTGTTTTTCCACAGCAGTATCAAGAGCTGCCCTCTGCATGTAATATCCCGAAGGGGCTGATTTCCTTCCATTTCTTTAAAGTAGTTCTTTTCCACTTAGCTCATCCTGTCTTCCGGGATTAATTAGTGACTGTGCAGGTTACACGAAGCTTAGGCGACCAGCACTTCTCGACAGATGGCAGCTGGAGAAAAACGGGAAATGACTGCATGGACAATAATTATGATTTCCTGGATGTGAGTAATTTATGAAATACCTCCAGGGCTGAAGGGCCCACGTAAGTTCTGGGGGCCTCTGGGCCCCACGGCTGGGCAGCAGCCGTCCACCCCCATCTGAACTCTGGCTGGAAATGGCATTTCCTGTTACACCGAAGGCAAGAAGAAAACCGGTGATTTATACACAAGACATCTGCTTCATAATTACGGTCTAGAATTAATTGAATACCCTGTAGCTTTTTGTACTGTATATGCTAATAATGACCAAAAATTGATTCCCTTCTATTTTTTTTATTAACTTATCTTGAAATGGCAGGTTGTGAATAACAACCTCCTGTACCGCTGGACTAGGCAACTTTATAATTTGCAAATCAAGCTGTTTATTCTTTTCAATTTGTTTAGGTAATTTATTTTTCTAGAAAGAAAAATAGACCTAAATTATAGTAACTAACTAACACTGCCTATTGTTTGGACAGTGCTGGGAATTTGGAGTGAATAAATATTCCTGAAATGGGCTGATCATGGCCTTCTGTGTGGAGTCTGGTGACTAGTCATGCTAGTTTTATTTTATGGAGCATACTGGATTAATTTAATTATGGAATGTCCATGCTCTGCCCGGTAATTAGCACTGTGGCAATTTCTCTGTGCGCACGGGCCATGCCTGGCAGGGCTGTGCGGCCAGTCTAAGTCACTGCCTCGCTCAGAGGTGGACACTGACCCCAGGTGGCCACTCTCAGGCAGGAGGCAAGCTGTCCCAACCATGAGAGATGGTTTTGGGGGTGTCCCCCTGAAGGACTCACACAGAAGGCAGGCAGGGGGAAATCTGCAGGGTTTCTTATTTCATGCTGTATTATAAATTATTGCTTCATTGATCATCTAGTTAGTAGCATGCAGCTACGGAGAGCAACTTTTGGTTTCTGGCTCAGCAGTCGTCTCAGTGGCAGCCTGGTCTCCTCCAGGCGCCTGAGCCCCAAATTCTCCCCTAGGAGAGGAAAGATGGTGAGCCTGGAGGGCAGTGTCCCTCTGCCACCACCCTGGTGACGGAGATGGTTTCTGCCCCTGCCCCTCCCATGCTTTGTGGTGCATCCTTTATCTTAGGGGCCCCCGTTGGACCCTCATGTTGCTCGGTAATCTGAAGGTTCCACGTGACAGGGATTCCCTGTCCCCCGAGAGCTCAGGAATGGAACGGCCCCTGCTCCCCCACCTGCCCCGTCCCTGGCCCCTTCCTCTCTCCTTCAGTAGGGGCGGCCTGTTCTTCAGGGTCAGCTTCTCAGCCCTGACCTTGATTCCAGCCTGTCCGGGCTCCCTGGGCCTTGGCACTGAGCCCGCCCTTCCTGGATCCCGTATCTTCAGGTCTCTGTGTTATAGTCCCAGAGAGCATCTCAGCCCACTCGAGCCTTCCAAAGTTAAGGAAATCCTGCTTCAGCTTGCTGCTCTCCGGGGACCACCCCGCTCCTCCGGGGCATGGCTGCGGCATTGCTCTCCTCACACGCAGCGGCCTGGGCTCCGGCCCTGGGCCTCCACACGCCCGCTCCGGTCAAGGCCCCGAGCTCCCGATGCTGGGAAGCAGCGTGCTGTGTCCTCCTCTGACTGACGTCTCGGTACCCGTTCCTGGTGGGAAGAGTACAGGGGAGTGGCTGCGAAACCCTCTCTGTGCCTCAGTTTCTTCCGGCTGCGAAAGGGAGCAGCACTAACAGTGCACAGGAAACGCCTAGCACACCACCTGGCAGGCCTGAGCGCGTGAGCGCGACCTGCGGTGACCGCTGACCCCTCCTCGCCGAGCTCCGGCCGGTGCTCACGGCGGCCTCCTGGGCGTCTGGCTGCCACCTCAGCCCACCCTCTCTCCTCCCCACGTCCTCTCCAGCGTTCTGACTTCATGAATGGATCCACCAGACCCGGGGGCCACAGTCAGCAGCCTCGGTCTGGCCCAGGGCCCTGCCTTCTTCCACAGCCTAGGCTGACCGGTCATCGGTCCTTTTCCCAGAGCTTTCTTAGTATTTTTTCCATTCTGCTTTTATTTTTCACTCCAGTGTCTAAAACCACGATGCTGTGTCCTGTGGCCTCCTGATACAGGATTTGTCTTCAGGAGAGGCTGTTCTGGAAATGCACCCCCTTCCCCGACGCCTGCTGCCCCTGTGAAAGGCGAGCTCGGCCTCGGAGGCTTCCTCAGGCTCCCGGTTGCTGGCGTCTCTCCGCGTCTCGGCTCCTGGCCTCTCCGACTGCAGCCCTTACCCGCGCTGTAAAGCGTGACCGGCTCGCGCTGTTTGTCGTCACCTGAATACACTGTTCTCGGGACTGCGTCCGGGACTGGGGTGAACGCACAGCAGACTCGGTGGAGAAGGGGCCTTCGGATGGCTCCGCCCTTGGTTTCCTTCCAAGGAGGCTCTGGGAGCCCCACCCCTCGGTCTGCAGGCCGTGGTGGCCCCCGTGGCCCTGCCCACAGGGGGTGGGAGAAAGGGAGATCCCAGGGCGTGGCACGCACCCCGCTGAGGTCTCTCGGAGGCCACGGGGCAGGGTCGAGGCCGCCGCCCAGGGCGCTGGCGAGTGCTCCCGAGGGTCCTCTGGGGCTGGCGCCCTCCTGGGGCACAGGCTGGGCCTCTTCCTGCACCGATGGACCTCAGCCACTTTCCCTGGCTGCCCACGGAGCTGCTCCTGCTCAGGCGCCCCCAAGGCTTTCCTGCCTCCCGCACACGCACCCCGGCCCGCGGAGTGAGCCCGGCGCCAGGTGTTGTGCAGCTGGGAGTCAGGCCCTGCTCCCCGCGTGCCCTGGGTGTGCTCGTCCGGCGCTCCCCAGGGCTTACGGGGAAGCTAAGGAAACGCAATGGTGTTTCCCAAAGAGCCTTCCTGGGAGACCTTCCGCACTCTCTCGTCTCCCTCAGGTCGTCCCCTGGGCGCCGCACACGCACCCCTCTCAGGTCAGCGGTGGACGCGTGGCTTTGGCCGCCTTTCCCTGAACGTGCGGTGCCCGGGGGACAGCTCAGGCCTGCGGGGGTTGGACGCGTCACAGCCTCAGCCTTGACGGCCTCCGCGGGGCAGCTCTCCGGGGGCTCGGGGGCAGCCGCTCCCTCTGTGGTCTCTCGCTGGCTGGTGGTTTTCGAGGCTGATTGTAGAATACGATGGGGGTGCACAGCCCTGGGAGACGGAGCCCGCGGGAACAGCCCGGCCCTGCTCTCCTCCCACAGCGGGGCTCTCAGCCATCTGGCGCCCCCGGGTGTGGCCCAGGGCACTGTGGCAGCCACGGCTTACTTGGGGCAGAGCAGGTGAGATTCACCTGCCCTGGGAGGCCTTCCCGAGCCTCAGGGGTGGGCTCACGCGGGCCCAGGTGCTGTTCTCCCTCGCTGCTTATCTGTGTATCGTACAGTGACTTTATCTGCCTGAGGGCTGTCTCAGCAGAGCCCTGCAAGTAAAGGACCGTGACGTCAGTGTTGGGTGGCTCTGCTGGACACTTCCCCTGGGGACCCAGGTGTCCAGGGATGGCCTCAGCCACAGGCGGGAGCGTGAGGGATGCAGCCAGAGCAGCGACCTTCTGAAGGTGGGGCTAGGTAAGGTGCTGCTGCCGCTGCCGTGGAGAAAGGGCCGTCCTAGCTCAGTCCACCCAGTAAACTTAAAGTGCAAGCCATTGTTATGATTGATTCATCGTGTCAACTCGAGAGTTTAACTGTGTGTCTCACTTTGTAAACATCCCCACCCTGGGCAAGAGGAGGGCCATGGTGTGATGCTACACCCGCCCCAGGGAGGGAAGCCTGCTTATAAGGGAGGAAGAGAGGTTTGTAGCCACCCGCTTTTGCTCTTGCTGCTTTTGCTGCCTTCCACTGCCTTGTTGCCCCTCTGCCAAGCCACCCTGCCTTAAAGTCAGCTGATTACAGACCGAAACCTCCACAAACTGTGAGCTAAATAAATCTTTCCTTCCTTAACTTGGGGTGTCAGGCATTTTGTTCCAGCAATGAAAAAAGTAACCAACACAGCCACAAATGTAATTTTGTTTTCTTGTAGTCACATTTAAAAAAAAATAAGTAAAATTAATTCTAAGGATATATTCTGTGAACCCAAAAGAGCAAAATTATTTCAATTTAAAACAGAAAAGGTATCGATGAGAGCCAGGTAGGGTGGCACATACTTTTAATTCCAGCACCCTGGGAAGCTAAGCAGGAAGATTTCAGGTGAGTGACATGGGAAATGATATCAGATATCCAAGTATGATACAAGGGGACTATTGTAACTCCCAACATGTTAGATGTCTGATACACCGGGTTCCTGTTCTTTAACACTGAAGAATGAATTCTAGGAACAATGGTTAAGAGTAGGAAGATATATATATATATATATTTTTTTTTTTTGCGGCACCGGGGATTGAGCTCACAACCTCGCGCCTGCCAGGGCAGGCGCTTAAGGCACTGAGCCAAACTCCCAGCCCTGGTTTTTCGAGGCAGGGTCGCATTATGTAGCTCAGGCCGGCTTTGCGCTCGCGTTGTAGCCCAAGCCGGCCTTGAACTCACAACGCTCCGCCTACCTCAGCCTCCCGAGTGCTGGGATTAAAGGCGTGCGCCACCATGCCCGGCTTGGAGTAGGAAGATATTTATTGAGGGATAGAAAGCTCCTGCCTGAGAGGGATAGGTGGGGTTACTAGGTTGCCCCGACCCCATTTCTCAGGGACGTTTCATAGAGAAAGACAATGTGGGTGCAACACGGATTACAGCCAAGATCAACCAGTAAGATGACAAGTGTAGCCGTTCAGGTCATACTGACCCAACAGGGAAGACAGCACGCATCGAGCTGGGCATGGAAAGATCAAAGACCTTGTTAGGCAGGCGACGGATCTGCGGGCTCTTGGCTGCCCCCTGAGATGACTGATGTCTGTCTAAACGTTATTAGGCCGGGTTATCACTTATCTCACCCCTCGAGGAGGATGTAGGTCTGGTCCTTTTGTTGTTATCTGGAGGCCTGGCCCCCAGCTGATGTTTCTCCATCCTCTGTGGCCACAGCTGTATTGGGTCTTCACCGTTTATGCTGACTTTCTGGAGGGCCCAGCCCTACCTGACTGCCTAGGATAGTCCTACCTAACTTAGCTGTCTATAGTATTAGCTCAAACTAAGAAACTTAGTGACTTAGTGAGAGCTTATTTCAAAAAATTTTTTAAAAGGCCTGGGTTCAATCCCAAATACCACACACACATACATACAAGATATTAACGAAATATCTTATGTCCTTTACCACACTTTAATGATAGTCCTTGGTGCTGTGCCACTTCTGTGGGCTTTTCATTGGCCCTGGATGTGACTGATGGCCCATAGAATACAGGTCAGATGTAACAGAACAGAGAAGTCAATTGCATTTTTAAATATTAACAGGGTAGCTATCTTTGTTTGAATCTTTGGAGCCTGACTCTCTCAATCACTTTAACAATTCACTTTATCCTTGTAGGCGCTGAGACACAGAGTGGTTTGTCGGTTTGCCTGTGCTCACACAGCACTTAGACAGTGGGGTAGAATTAGAATCCCGGCCATCTGCTTCTTCTCCAGGCCTCCCATCAATTAAAACGTTTCTTACAGTTTGAGCAGGTAATTATCATTGCATAAGGCCCACATTTTCTGAGGCTTACGGCTCCTCCTGGCTGTGTCTACCTGGGCAGCTCACAGGCCCGGCCCCCGGAGGGGCTCCAGACCCCCGGCGGGGGAAGGTGTGGTGGGTGGGACGGGGCCCCCGGCTCCCGAGAGGCCCCGGCACCTCGGCGTTGCCCATGGGACCTGCAGCGTCTGGGGTCTCACCTTGTTTCCTGCCACATCATTACCTGGAGGTAAATCCTGGCTGCGCAGCCTCAAATAAGATGAGGCTCAGGGCATGCAGGACTAGACTGATGTTCATCTTATGAAAGTGGGGACCCTCGTGACCCGGAAACCCGGGCGCACTGTCAGGGGCGTTAGGTCTCAGTCCCCACCCCCGAGCGAGGGCAGCTCCTGCTCCGCCAGTGGTGGGAAGGCCTGGGCAGTCCCCCTGCTCGCCTCCCACCCCACACTAGAACAGGGAGCGGGGCGAAGAGAATGAGAATGAATCTTTCTCTTTTTCCTCTTTAAAGTGGCAATCGCCTGAATAACACGGGGCCAGGCAAGGGCAGAAATGGAGGAAAATATTTCTGATGCTCATTCACCCTGAAATTCTTGGGTCAGACAGTTGACTGTGCGGATGCTGCCAGAATCCATCTGAGAGAGGCAGCATGCAGGAGAAGATTCCAGCCGAGTGGAGCTGTCAGGGTCTGTGCAGGCCAAGGGTCTGTATGAGCATGAGTGTGGGCATGTGTGGGCTTTCCACATGTGTGCATGTACGCGTATGTGTCCATATGCAGGTCTACATGTGTGCATTTGTTTGTGTGCGCTCTTGCGTACATGTGTCCGTGTCGGTGTGTGCGATTCCGTCTAGTGACACAGCAGCCCTGGGCACAGCCTGGGCCGGGCACCCCTTCAGGATGAGTAGCAGGCGCCAAGCGCCAGGTCGGTGCATCCGGAGCCAGCTGCACCTGCACTGCAGAATGAGGGCTACGACCCGTTTTCTTTTCTTTCTGAATTTGTTTTCTTCTCCCTTTCCTCTATGCTCTATGCTTGTGATGCATGCACAGTCACTGTGAGGAGTCGGCAGTGCACGCTTAGCATCCCGATGCACGTTACGACCTCTCCTTCCTGCCTCTGCGATGCGGGAACCGCGGCTCGGGAGGGGAGGAGCTCCTTCGGCCTCAGCTACGTGTGCACACGTGTGTGACTGCGTAGAGCAGTGCCGAGAGGTGAGCGGTGGACCTTTCTCACCTTGAGACCCAGACGCCTCTCCAGAGTGGTGCTGCCCAAGAGGAGTCCTCGCGGTCGGTCAGGGACAGGGCCTCTGTGTCCTCGCTGTGCCCGGTGCTGTCCCGCCTGCCGGGGCCATGATAGCGGCTGCTTTCCATCGTGAAGGGCAGGAGGAAGGGCCGGGCTGGGGGAGGTCCCCTGTGGCTCGCCGACGGCACCGAGACAGTCCCCCACCCTCCTGGGGCTGCTGGCAGAGGAGAGCACCGAGGACTAATTTCGTGGCTGGTAAAGCTCCCTGTACGTGAGACTTCGCAGACAGATGAGAGTGCCGCACTCCTCTCTTCTCACTATGACACTCATTTTCCCCTTTCGCTGAGAGAGGCGCTCGTCCCAGTCTCCCTCGGTCTGCCCCGGCAGCCCGGCGGAAGGATCAGGGCCTCTGTGGCGAGCGTGCGGATGGGCCTTGGGGGAGGTGGTGGGCGCTCCTGGTGCGTTCGCCTGTATCGTTTGAGAGCTGAGTCCAGCGAGGGTTGAAATGACTTCCCCGCACCTCCCCGGCCTTCCGTGGCCTTAGGCTGCTTTCCAGTGACTTCTCCAGGCCTGCTCCTCGGGGTCCCCATCACCCACTTCCTCTCAGGGGCAAGAGGCAAGGAAACTGAGGCAGAACCTCTCGATACGCCTGGCCCACCTAACCCAAGCTCAGTTCACGGTCCTGGCTGTGCCACACGAGTGCATTTTCGCTGACGGTCTCACTGGATTTGTGCTTCTCCCGAATGATACTGGAAGTGTCTCAGCAGTTTTTGTTTGTCCTGAGACTCCTCCAGATAGAGAGGAGTGTACACACGCATGCACACATTGCACACGAATCCACGCACAGACAGGCACAAGCATGGAGTACATGAGACAAATGTGCGCACTGCACCGCAAGGTGCGCAGGGCCGGTCTGCACCCTGCACATGGCTGCGTGTGTATGAAGCTACGGCCCGTTCCTTCCCACAGAACCCACCGCGTGACCGCCAGCATCTGTCCTGGCTCCCTCACTGCCCAGCCCCCGTGCCCAGCACGCAGTGGAGGAAATGACTGAAAATATACAGGGGCCCGGGTGAGCCGACGGCCAGACCAGGCTGCCTGGACCCCAGGCGCTTCTAACGCCACACTTCAGAGACTCTTCCTCTATTTTTCCAAAAAGTGTAAAGTGGGTTGTATCTCATCTATAATACTGTGTGTGTGTGTGGGGGTAGTAAATGGTACAATTCCAGCTTTGAAAATGCCAATTGTGACACCGTCTGAGTCTGGTGTTTTTCTGCTCTGAGCCAGCAAAGGCATCTTCCCGGCCTGCTGGCCACTGCACCGGCTTCCGGTTCCGCAGCGTTCAGGGAGAAGGGAAAGTCCTGTTTCTTACGACCACATGCAGCTCTCCATCCTTTCATTTAATACTTGCAAGCAACACGAACGCGCGCTCTGACTGCATTCACAGGAGGTCAGCAGGCCGGGCGCGGGCCTGCCACTCGCCCCGTGCATAAGCGAGTGAGAGGCAGAGGGACCCACGGGGCTAAACCTAAGCCAAGGCTGGAGCACAAGGCAGTCACGGAGCTGCTTGCGCGTGTGTCCCTGGGGCGCGTCCTGCTGGGAAGGGAGGAACAGGCCACGGCCTGGCCCCTGGGGAAACAGGGCTCCCCGCCCGAGACCTTCCCTGACCGCGCCTGCAGGGGTGGGCATGAGCTCGGGAGTGAAGGCCGTGTCATGTGTGAATCGGCAGGCCTCGGGTGCTCAGATGCTTGGTCAGACACCTTTCTCGGTTGTTCTGTGAGGCGTCCCTGCAGGGCGTGTGACCGGGAGCCCAGGGGAGAGCAGGCGCCCTTCTCTGCCTGGCTGTGGCGCATCTGCAGGCTGGAGAGAGCAGGTGAGGGCACAGAGCTCGCGCTCCCTTCCTGCTGGCCGCCAGCTGGGGCCTGGCTGGACTCAGGCTCACGCTGCCCCTCCTGTTCTGGGCCGCTAGCCACAGATCCGGGGATCTGTCCGTCCCCACCTGTCCGGGAGCCTCTCAGTCACTGTCCTCTCTGCTGAGACGTAACGTAAAGGAGGCCAGGTTTACGGCGGCTCAGGGGTGCGGTCCCTGGCTGGCGTGCTCCAAGGTAGACCTGGTGTGGTAGGACGGGCTGGTGGAGGAAGGCTGCTCACATCATGGAGGCCAGGAAACAGGCACCCTGCCAGGTCCCACCCTCAGCGTCCTGTGGCCCTGATGGAGCCCCACCTCCTAGCATCACATTTGGCTCCGAACTCATCTCTGGATTAATTTACTGATGAGCACAGCACCCTCTGCCGCCTTCCAAAGTCTCATCCTGGAACACTTGAAGCCTACTCGGTCACCTCGGGTCCTGCAGACTGTGCTCCCACCCCGTCCTCACATCAGACCCCCAGGACTGTCCGCAGTGTCTCGCTGGGGACATCGGCAGGCCGTGCTTTCCCACAGGCCGAGGCACAGTACGTAGCTGCTGTCACGGGGAAAGGCACTCGGGTACCCTGCTCCTTGCGCACCAGGCGGCCCCCAGTCACCTGCACCCGCTCCCCGTCCGGGCCTTGTGCACACGTCACCAGCTCATCCCTGGGATTCTAAGTTTCTCCTTGGCAGAAAGCACGAAGCTGATTTAGGCACAGTCAGCCTCTCGGCAGAGCAGAAGCTGGAGGTGAGGTTGGGAACACCTGCAGATGGAAACCTGTCACCCCGCAGAGGCCTCCGCCCTCTTCACCACCCAGGCCCGCCCGCTCCCTTCACAGGCAGCCTTGGGCTGGAGCGGGAGGGGTGCACCTGCTGCCACAGGAGGGCGCTCCCCTTCCTCTGCGGGGTCGGCCTTTGCTCACTGGCTCTCTGGCTGCGCGTGGAGAGCGTGAGGATCTGCCTGGCAGAGCCCCGAGGCCTGGCGGTAGGGCGGTGCCGAAGACGCCATTTACCTCGATTGGGGTCAGGGACAATAAAGCCATGGGTACATCCCGGTGTTGGGGCAGCACTGGCTGTTAGGGAAGCAGAGGGGGTACCTGCCCTCTGCAGAGACGCAGGGACACACGGAAGGATGGCCACTTGGGTGAGGCCCAGTGGCAGTGGGTTCGAGCCAAGAGGGATGCCGAGGGGAGCAGAGATAAAGTGTCTCGGGCAGCGGCGGCCTTCCCGGGCCCCACCTGTGCCAGGCTCCTCCTGTCTCGAGTGGTGGTAGTGGAGTAAGGGGTCTGTCACCTGTCATCATTTCTAGGACCTCGACTAAGGGGCTGTAACGTGCTGATCAGCCGCAGTGCTCAGAGCCAAGGGCAGATGACAAAGAAAACTGACGGTGCGGCGGGGGCCCCACGGCTCCCATTAAGCCATCCTGGCCTCCCACAGCAGTGTAGACTCTGTCCGCCGCATGGTGAGCAAGCAGGAGCAGACCGGTGCAAGGGGGGCACGGGTGGGAGCAGGGCTTTGGAGGGGGCCCTGGGTGAGGCTCGGGTCTCCACATCTGAGCTCACAGGGTCAGCGGTCAGGAAGGCTGCGTTAGGAACCCCGGAGCTTTGCTGGGTTAAAGAGCTAAGGGCAGTCGGGGCAAGCGTGTGCGTGTGTGTCTCTGTGTGTGTGTCTGTGTGTGTGCATGTGTCTGTGTGTGTCTGTGTGTGTCTCCGTGTGTGTGGGGGCGTGAGGCGGGCTGCAGATATCCCAGATGCAGAGCCTTGGAGGAGGAACCCACAAATCTGTGGTAAGTCTGCAGTCTTCACACCACGTGAGGGGTGAAACAGCTGGGCCGAGGTTTGAGGGCCACCCAACCGCTGAGAGGGGAAACGGTTCTCTCAGTAGGCATCCAGCCAAGCAGACTGCCTGGGAAGCAGTCAGCACTCCCAGGAGAAAGCAGGTGAATCACTGAGAAGCCGTGAGGCACAAGCTGCTAAGCTTGGCAGGAGCGGCAGACGGGGCGGTGGCACCCACCGCGCGCCAGGCCCTGTGCTCTGGGGGAGCAGATAAATCTTAGGCGAAATGGCCCTGAGTTGATGTCACAGGCAAAGAGGTCTCAGCTTGGCATAGGAAGCACTTACCAGGGAGGAGCCTTAACTCCAGGCCTTCAGTGGAAGGCGCTGCCCCTCCCCCAGGGTCTCTCTTGTAGGAAGGAGAGGCCCAGGGGCATTTTGGGTCTGTCTTGTAGGCAGTAGCAAGGGGAGGTAGAGACGTCTGCACTGCCCCTGGCCTCTGGCCCGATCAGCTGCAGAGGCCTCACCCTTATTAAAAAGTAGCAGCATCCCTTCTAGGCCTTGGCTTCCTAAGCCGGGGGTACACGGGAGGCTCCCAGGGGCCAGGTGCAGGGCGGCCTGCAGTCCTGCGGAAGCTGTGTGTGACACTACGTGGCCTCCGTGTCTGGGGTCTGGTCCCGCGTTCAGCTGGTCGGAATCAGAGACAAGCTCTCAGGGTTTGTCTGAGACAGCAATGGTCACCCTGGGCCCCTGGCCCTTAGCCTTCCGGTCAGGCTTTCTACTTTGCTAAAGATGTGCCCCTTGGGGTCACCCTGAGGTGCCCTCCCATGGCACAATCACTTGTGGTTAAAGAAGCCAGGAGGTTCAGCATCCCCGCCCCTCCTGCACGCGGCAAGGGAGAAAACCGTGAAATTAAGGTTTGTGGGGTGCACAGGACCTCAGAGCCAGGACGGCTCTGACCGCACAGGTGAGGGAACAGCGAATGAGCTCTCGGGCCTCCCGGCTCCTGCTCTGATCTGGGAGACACTGGGGTCACAGCGAAGGAGCCCCTTCTGGAATCAGACACCGCGGGAGCCCCTTTAATTGGGTCTCCATGAACTCTGCCCAGCTCCCTGGAACAAAGGCGGCAGGGTGGGAGGGAGGAGGTCACAGCCTGGGCGGGAGGCTGAGCCCAGCCACGCTGTGATCACCGTCGGAGCTAATTAACAGAGCTCCCAGCCGCGGTGAATCCAGGGGAGAGGTGTGCAGGCCGGAACGGCTCCCCTCCGTGCTGGGGCGCGCAGAGCGGCCAGCGCCCGCTCCTCCTGGGCGAAGGGGCTCCGGGCCAGCCGGGCAGGCACGCTTCCTCCTCCTTAGCTCTCGGCCCACCCTGCGCCCCTACCGTGAGCCGGGCTCTCCGCAGGCCCTGCCGGGGTCGTGCCGCTCAGCTCCGTCCCAGCCCCGTATGAGGTCTGGAAGGGCAGACGCGGAAGGCGGCCGTGGCCGGAGGAGCAGCTGGACACAGGGCTGGGCTGCGAGCCGGGGGACGGCGGCCCAGGGGCAGCGGGGAGCGGAGCCGGGCAGCAGGACTCGCGCTGGGGCTCAGCCGGCCGCGTGCGCGTCCCTTCCAGGCGGCCTCCTGGACTCGGCCCTGGGCCGTGCTGCCGGCCCTGCGCCCCCAGGGCGAGCACCCGCCGCGCTCCGCTGCTTCCCTTCCGCGGGGCCGCCGTTCGGGGCGCTGGCCGCGAGGGCCCTGCGCTGGCCGGGACGCGGCACGAGGGGGCGCGCGCAGCACGCGAATCCGGGCCGGCGGAGGCTCCGTCCGGGAAGGCGCCGGGTCTCGGGCTCTCTGGGGCGCAGCGGGGCGGGGAGGCGGGGAGGCGGGCTGGGCGCGGGCGGCCTCGGCCGCGGGGAGTGAGCCGGGGACAGGGAGAGCCAGGCCGGCGGGTGCGCGGGCGGCGCGGGGCGCGGGGCCGCCTTTCTCCCCCTAGGGCTTCGCGGGGTCCAGGTCTCCTCGGCGAGACCGCGCGCCCACGCCGGGGCCCGGGCCGGCGCCTCCTCCACCTCCGTTGGCCTCCCGGACGCCACCCTGCCTCAGTGGCCTCCGGCCGGCGCCGGTCTGCAGCGCTGCAGCCACTGCGCCCCCAGAGGCAAGGCGGGACGCTCGGCCCTGTCCGCCCCGGGCTCCAGGCTTCCGCGCCTCCGGGTCCAGTCGCAGCCCTCAGCAGAGCGGCCGCTCCAACTCTGGCCCGCTCAGAACCTCCCCAAGTACACGCTCTGCACACGCGCGTCTGTGCACTCGCGCCCGCTTCCACCACACCGCATGGACGCAGCCTCGCCCCGCGCCGCGCGGGCCTCTCCCACCTGGGCTCGCGTGCTCGGCCCACGCTCTCTCCGCACGAGAGCGCGCTTGGCTCCACACCGGCCCCGGTCGCCTGTGCCGCAGACGCGCTCCTGTACTTGCCGTGCATTTTCCCCCACGGTCTTTTGTGTGCTGTGCCTTGTGCCTTAGGACCCTGCTCATCCATCGTCTTCCCCTTGGGCCCGGGGCCCTGGGCTGGTCCGGCCTGTTCTGTAGTGCAGCAGGGATCTCCGCCGATGCGGGAGAGGCTGGCTCGGGTGAGGCCACGGCATCCACGCAGACCACTTTCCTTCTCACTTGCGCTTCAGGTCCGTGCGGTGGGCAAGACCTTGCTCCCTCGCCATCCCTAATGTGCAGGTGAGCGCCCAGACTCCGCAGAGCCCGGGAGGGACCCGCTCAGCTCCGCACCAGTCACGAGGCCCAGTCCAAACAGTGCGCCAGGAAGGGTCCCCTGGGAAATGTGGCCAGCTGTGTAAATGACAACCACTGGGAGTGTCGTCGGGGCCCCCCAAAAAGGAGGCTTCAATAAGGCTTCTAAGTGATACGTCCGCCTGGTGTAGCAGCCCTGGCCCCACTGAGCCGTCGCTGATGGGAACACCAAGAACTGACAGCAGGAGCAGAGCCCAGCACTCAGACCTCTGCTGGTGTGTGTGTGCGCGCACGTGTGTGTGCATGACTGAGCGTGTGTGTACTTGCTGGCAGCTGTGCTGTTCGGAGCAATGGATCAGTAGTTTCCCTGGTCACCACTGCTGTGTGCTGAGCTCTGCGCTGGATGCCAGCATGCTTAATCTCCTTAATCCTTCCTGCAGTCCGCAAGGGTTGGCACTGAGCCCCACTTACAGAAGGGAAACTGAGGCCCCGGGTGGCTGGCTTGCCTGTCAGCACTGGGACCGGCACTCACGTCTGCCGGCTACCAGCAGCTCTTGGCTTTCATCTTTGCCCGCCTCCTCCCCGCCACGTGGCTGTCCCCCGGCTGTTTTGGGGTCCGTCCCCTCCTCTGCATCCTCCCAGGGCGCAGCCCCCCCACCTCCGTGCTCGGATTTCACAGTGCGTCCCCCGCTCTCCAGTGCCTGGGACTCCTCGTTTCTGTCCCTGCCCTACCTCCGCTCTGCTTTCTTCCCACCTGGTTCTCGTGGCCGAGCACCGCCGCAAGTGGGCGCACAGCGGGACAGGAGCCCACTGACCTCACTAGGCCCACAGGAGTGACTTCGGAGGGACACTGGCTAGGGGTTGGGGGCCCCCACCATCTGCTGCTCCCAGCCTTCTAGCTCCCTTTGACTCTGAAATGCAGCAGGGAAAACTGGGGGTGGGGGCAGAGGGGGACAGATTTTCAGTTGTAAAAAGCCAGCCCTGCTGGAAAACCATCTGATTAAAAGGTTTTGTTTGCAAAGAAATCTCAGCGGCCCTCAAGGAAGACAGCACTGGGGAAAACAGACACAGAGGAGTCGAGGAGGACACTGAGCAGTCCATAGTGCTGTCGTCAGTGGGCCAGCGTAGAGGGGCCAGGGACCAAGGGCGTGGGGTCACCCTCAGAAGCTCCAGGGACACCCGGAGGGGATGCTAGAAACACGCGTGAGTGGGATTCCTGAGAAAGGCTGAGTAAGGGAAGGGAACTAGGATCATGATCCCCAGAATTTAAGGGGACGGCAGGGGAAAGATGGCCAGAGGTACAAACTGTCCAGTGGGGGAAGGGAGGTATCCAACAGTTGACCACCCAAGAGCCCCAGACAAAAAGTGGCGTCGTTCATCTTCCCCACATGCAAGACTGGCCACTCAGCTGGAAGCACAAGTCAGTAGAGCGGGATTCCGGGAGAGCCCCTTACCTTTCCCCTCTTCCTTCTTGCTGTCCCTTGGATGTGACATCTGAAGCCTCCGTAGCCATCTCGGTCTGTTTGCTTTCTAGAGGAGCAAGACCCTGAGTCCAGGAGAGACGAGCAGAAAGGCGGACGGCAGCTACGTTTCCACTGACCGGGAGCCACCGCAGCAGTTTGGACAGTCTGCCTCTGGGGCTTTCTCCACGTGGGAGAAGGCGTTCGTCTGCCCCAGCCCTGCAGCTGACCCGTGCCAGCCGCCGAGGGCGTGGGCTGTGCGAGGATCAGGGTCCCACCTGGGGGCTGTGTGCTATGGTCTCTAGGGAGCTGTGGCAGCGGGTGGCAGGGGAGAGGCCGACTGCAGCGGTCTGATGATGAGGGGCTGGTGGAGGCCCACGGGAGCCCAGTGCTTTTTCGGGGAGCCTGGAAACGGTCAAGGCCTGGCCAGCCCCAGGGCACAGGGGGAGCTGAATGCGTTTCTTGGTCGGGGTCCAGGCGGCCACACAGGCGCTGCACGCCCAGGGTCTGATGTGCTGGTCTCCGAGTCACTTTGTTGCTGGTCGCAGGAGGGCGTGGCTTGCTGAGCTTTACTGCTCCAGGAGGAAGGGTAGTTGATCCTTGTGGGATGCTCACCTCTGCCTGGCGCCTGCTGTAACCCGGCTGAGCCCGAGGAAGGACGTGGGGCCTGCCGCGTGTGCCTGCCCCGGTCAGGAGACCCCTCCTGGCCAACCCTTTGGGCGACTGTCAGGGACCTAGATCTCGCCCTCTGTCCTTGCAAACATCTTCTAGTGGTGGCACCGGGACCAAAGGAGGTAACAGGGGCCGTGCCACCCATGGAACATCCCACCCTGGGAATCTCATCTCTGGGGCCAGAGGAGACCGCCATAGAGTAGTGTGTCCCTAAGTGGCCACTTTTCTCACTTGAGCTCTGCAGTGACTGTTGGGGATTTTTTCAAGGGAGAAAAGGCTGTTTAATTCACTTTCTGGAAAGGCCTGAGCTCTTAACATAGGATAAGAGTTGTTCCGCATAGCGGTAGGTGCCTAGGATCCCAGAGTTATGGGAGGCTGAGGCAGGAGGATCACATGTTAGAGTCCAACCTGGGCAAGTCAGCAAGACCCTGTCTGAAAATAACAAAATAAAAAGGGCTGGGGTAAAGATCAGTGTGAAGGTCCTGAGTTCAATTCCCAGTGTTATAAACACAAAATACCGAAACCAAACCAAACCAAGCCAAACCCACCCCCTCTGCTTTTCTATGCCTCGTCTTTGGAGGTTTGGTAAAATAAAGGCACAGAGAAGAAGGTGAGGCTGGGCTCCCCCCACCCTGCCATGGCCTGGGGAGCAGAAAGGGACTGAAGGGCTGCCCAGGGGTCAGGTGGCCATGTCTGGTGCCTCTGGGTGTTAAGCTGGGACAGGGACCCGGCGACACTGGCCAGGCCTCTGCTCCCTCCAGAGGAAGGGCTGGGCTGGGGAGAGGGGGCAGGGAGCCCCGGGTCCTCTCGGCAGCTCCTCCCTCGCAGTCCCGGCCTCGGGCGTTGCACTTGAGTGTTCTTGTCCTGCGTGTGCCCACGGCTGAGCACACGAGCGGGGCGTGGTTCCTGGGAGGCGGAGGCGTCCCCCGGAAGTCCTCTCTGGGCAGAGCGAGTTTCTAGACAGACAGGATCTGAGCCCAGTCTGTGTTCCCTGGGTCCTGCACAGGCTGTGCTGCTGTCCCCAAGGAGACACCGGGGGCCCCCGGCGCAGCCTCCTCCCACCGTGGGAGGGTGTCCCTCCCCAGCTTCGGACCAGAAACACCGCTTACTGGGGAGAGAGAGCTAGGCGGGAGCGGCAACTGCCAGGCGGGGAAGTGTTTTCATCTGATTTTCCTGACAGCGGTGACGCGCCGTATGGAGACGGTGCTGGGACAGGCGGGGAGCCACTGAGAGCCCACTCCGCACTGCGTGGTGGACTCCCCGACCCTGCCGGCTCTCGATGGTAGATGTGCGGCACCTCGGCCGGTGGACTCGGGAGTGATTCAGGTCCTGAGGGTCTGCCTGGCTCCGGGTCCTGCTTCCAGGGCCTGCCGCTTGCTGGGCCTCTGGGTGGGTGCGTGGGGTCCCGCTGACTTTGTGCTGGCCTGTCGTGGGGACAGGCGGGGGACTCCGGCATGGTGCCCGGTGGCTGGATTCCCGCTGACGGCAGTTGAGAGAATGTAGATGTGGGGAGCCGAGCGGTGCAGAGCCGCCCGAAGGTCCATTTCAGGGGGCGTTACCGCCCCTGGACCTGCAAGGGGAGAAGTATGGAGGGCGGGGCGGGGGCAGATCCGGCCAGCACCCCAACGCGTCTGCCGAGAGCGGTCGCTGCCTGCGGTCCCCCAGGAGGCTGCCGCTGCATTACTATAGAGACGCGTGTGCTTTCACGCCTGGCGCCTCCTCTTCAACCCCACTTTGTGTAAATGTAGATTGTCGCCCTCAGCCCATGAAGCTGGGTGTCCGTTGCGACTGAGATGTTCTGGATTCTTCCCAGGAGAGTGGAGGCTCTGTGGGCCAGTGGGAGCTGTTTGGCAGCGGGTTCCCAGGGCACAGGGCCAGAGCACCCCGAGGCAGAGGTGGAGAAGTGCCTGGTGTTCTTTCACAGGGCCGCAAGTGTCCCAAGCTAGGGGTGGCGGTGACGCCCCTTCTGGGCCCAGCTTTCCACTGCCCCAGCCTGGGACAGGAGCAGGGACCTGGGAGTGAGACAGCTGAAAAGGCCCTGGAGAACCCTGGAATGTTCCGGAATGTTTCAGAGGGAGGCGGGGGCGGGGTACTTGCTGGCGCGAGAGGGGCCAGTGTCGAGGGGAGCATGGCCGGTGGTCTGAGTGTGTCCTCAGTGGTGCAGTGTGGCACTGACAGACCAAGGCCGGGCATCTCGGCAGCTGCCCAGGACCGAGGCCCTGCCCGGACCCAGATCGCTCCTTCGCGCAGGCCTGAGCGCTGCTCCAGACCCCCAGATCCTGCTTCCGCGAGGCGAGGAACTAAGAAAACGCGAACCGAGGCAGAAAACCCCACAAGCATGAAATGCGCATCATTAAATTTTCTGGAATCAGCAGAATGGGAGCTTGACGTGGGAATTATGTTCAGCTCTAGAAAAAATTTTAAAAACTGTGAACTTTGTTGTGTACACAAATTTGTAGATCTAAAAGAAGATCCACATTTCATGTCTTTGGAGCTACATCCTAGATGCCCGTGGAATCTCAAGACTGGGGAGGTTGAGGCAGACTCAGCGGGAGCCGCCTGCTCCCCTCATCCCGCACCCTGGCAGCTCACGAGCAGCATTTGGGGTTTTCCTGCTGTGGACCTAGAGTTCAGCCTGCGGTCCAAGCTGCAGGTGGAAGCCTGTCTTCATACGCAGTGCTTGCAACCCGAATTCTAGAGTACATCTTCTACCTGGTTTTATATAGCTACATCTTCACAGAGAGTAATAATATAATACAGTCATCCACCACAGAATTCTTTGGTCAACACCCGATCACATCTAAGGCAGTGGTTGCTTGAGAATGTAATGGAGCTGAAAATGTCCCTTCATCTAAAGGTGTACTTTGTAGCATTGTAGCACAAGGGGTACTCACCCGTTTGTAGCCATGCTGGTGTAGCAAGCCCCTGTAGTCAGTTACATGAAAGCACAGTTATATACAGTGTATAATACTGGGTAATGATACCAAATAACTGTTACTATTTGATATATTTACTGCACTATACTTTGATCATTATTTTCATGTCCTTCTACTTATACAAGAAACATTTACTGTAAAGCAGTGTACCTTGTGAGCTTACAGCAGCCTCATGCATCTCATGTTTATTGTTTCTCGATTGCATAATTTTCCCTTGCACCCGTTTTAGTCTAACGTTGCTTTGCTCACTATGGCCTTATGTACACGACATGGCCTCTCTCTCCTATTAGTGTCTACGAATCCGTGGTAGCCTCTGTGCCATCGGGGTGTGTTTAATGCATGCTGTGATACTGGCACAGTGATGACGTCACCTGATGGCATGTTTCTTCTGATGGAGCCAGGTCATTAAGTGCCGCATGCCTGCAGTTTTATAAGGAAAGATTTACAAATGCATCGCGCTCTTCCTGGTTCAGTGAACGAGACGGGACTGGGCAGGGCTCACTGTGCCACCGTGCCCACCCTTGTTCCCGGCAGCCTCTATTCTAGGGTGCGTGCGGTCCAATGGAGCTGCTTTCTGCTTTTCAAACCAAATCTGCTGGGCCAGGAGGAAGACTGCAAATTGCTTGGGAGCCCACAGTGGCCTCTGAGGAGCCAAGCGACCCGGGGTTGTGGCCTCTGGTATGCTGCAACCTCGACCTGGGGAGCCCTCGCCCTGCCCGCCAGGGCCCGTGCGGCAGCAGCGCTCCACAGATGGTAGCTACTTGCATCATTACGTATGGCTGCCCAGGAATCAGTGAAGCCTACCAGGGGAGAAAAGGAACAAGATCCCTTTAAGCTTAGAAAGAAAAACATTATAAACCCATTAGGAAGCTGAAACCATTTTTAGCACGCTTTCCAACTTCGTACGGTCCTGACTGATGTCCATTATGAGACGGGCATCTCAGCCCCACTTCTGTTTCCTCCTGTGTCGCCCTGAACACCTTCCCGGTGCTCGGTTCTCATGTACCTGCACACACAGGCAACGTTCATACTTGGAATTTGTGGGGAAGAACACCGGATGTGATAATTTCTAATTTTCTTCACATTTACTAATGTCAACCCGTTGCCTGAGTGACATAGAAGGCATCCTGGCGTCTCCCGGTGTCTGACGGACACCACTGCGGGGTGCTCCGCTGTCCCCCCCGGGATGTCACAGACGTGCTTCCTTGGCTTTGGCACCGCTGCTGCTGCAGAGAAATTGAGGGCAGATCGAGGGTCCTCCTTTCTAGTTTACTGTCTGTCAGAATTCTTGTTCCGCCATCTAGGTTTAATAATTGCTGGGAAATAAGACATTTTCATATTATGCATGCTGTATAAAAATTTCTTTGATCAGAATGTGCATTCTTTTAACCTATAAACTATTTTCTTTACCTCAATTTCAGACACATTTCTCTTTTTTCAGTTTTTGGATGATGTCATGCATCTCATGTGCTGATGTATTTTGATTCCTTTTGTCTGTTTTCTCTTGATGTTACCCCTTCTATTCTCTCTGTTTTGTCTGTTTTTATTATTCATTCACTTTACCTCACTGAGACTCAATTTCCCCAAGTTAGCATCAAGACAATATACTTATCTCATTGGGAAGACCTCAGGATTAAAAGACAATAAATACTATGCAAAGCATAAAACAGTGCTCAGTCCAGAGGAAATCATATAAAGGGGATTGTGATTTTTATCATTATGGGTTATTATTATTACTATTTCTTTGATGAAGAGGTTAATTGCAAAAACTTCGGATTCAGACTTCTGCACATTAGCTGAGTAACCTTGGGCCACATACTTAACCTCTCTCTGTCTCGTTTTCCTTCTTCATAAAATGGATATAATAATTGTTCCTACTGGAGGATTATTGTGAAGATGAACAGTAAATATTAGTAAAGTGCTTAGAAAAGAGCCTGCATGCAGTAAGTACTATATATGTTATTAAATAAGCATTCAAGTGTTTTTTGTAGGTGAGCAATTGTTTCAACAGTGTTTATTCTGTTTCTTGCTGTTTCTAATGCATGATTAGATTTGCAACACTGCTGTTTTGGTATTAGTCTGCTTTTACACATCTACAGTTTCTTTTTAAAATTTCATTGCATTTCATCATGTTTTCACTGAACTCTCACGCTACAGGACACATTATACCCTTTATGGTGTTCTTTGAAGCAGTTGTAGAACATTTCTTTTCACTTCTTGAGTTACATTTTCTCCTGGGCGGTGCTCTTTGTTCTTGCGTGCTATGCTCCTTCCTTTTCCTCATTATTGTTATTAGTGTGTGTGTGTGTGTGTGTGTGTGTTGTTCGTATAATTGAATCTTTTCATCTTGTCTCCTGCTCAGGTAGCAGTGCTCACAGCTTTACTCAACTAAGGGGACTTTATTCTGCCATCCGACACCCTTTCCCTCTTCCCCTCCAAGGTCTCTGCTTTGTGGGGTCTCCACAGGCTGAGAGGGAGTGAAGGCGGGTGCCCAGCCTTGCAGAGAATCCCTGGCTGGCACTCCCTTCCAAGGGCTGCCTTCGTCACCCAGGAAGAGTGCCAGGCCGCTCCCTATTCCCGGTGAGGGACTTCGAATCTTTACTCAGGATGCAGGGGCTGCAAAGGCTTCCACTTTCCCATGGCAAGAAAAGATCAGCCCCTTCGGCCTTGGTTTGCTCCACGCTAGGCTGGGGGCTGTTGGTGGCAATTCTTTCAGCTTTGCAGACTGGTGTGGGTTTTGTAGGGTCGGGGCGGTGTGGCCACCGTGTGACGTGTGGCTTCCCATTTTGGGGCAGGTAAAGCATTAGCTTGGGTCCTGCTCCTCCCTCTGTTGCTCTTAGAGAAATCTTTTTGAGGGAATGGGGTCTTTGATTTATGCTTCCGTTAGTTTTCTCTGTTTAAATGGTAAATTGGTTTTATTTTATTTCCCCCAGTTTTATTGGGGTATATTAATAGCTTTATGCAGGCAGCCCTTCACATGTGAGGGCTGTGCATCTACGAATTCAATGGATCATGGATTGAAAGCATTAGTGAAAAAAAAAAACCATAAATATATACTGATTTTTTCTTATTGTCATTCCCTCAACAATGCAATGTAACAACTATATGCATGTCTTGCAGAAGGTGTTTGGTAGCATGGAAATCTAGAGGCCATCTGCTTGAGTGCGTGCATGGGGCCCGTGAAAGAACACTTTATTTTAGATAAGGGGCTTGAGCAGTCACAGATTTTGGTACTCACAGGGGTCTTGGAGCCAATGTCCTATGGATGTGAAGGAGCAACTATATTTTCATGTTGTTCAGCTTGATGAGTTGATAATAGTATATGCTGAGTTTCCAGCAGTTTTTGCTTATGCTGTTAGGAACGGGGGCAGGGAAGGCTCTGGGACACATTCACTATCAGCACATTTAACTGGAAACTCCTAACTGTCTTTTGATTAATTTTTCCCCCTTTTTGTTGTTGCCTCCCCGACAATCTTTAAAACACCACTACATTATCAAATCTGTGAAGCAAGCCAGGAAAATGCCTCTGCAACTTGAGTAAGGGCTGTGAAATATAGCTAATATATGCTCTTCCCTTCTTCTCCCCTGACTGAATCAAGCAAAACAGTCGCCCTGGAGCTGGGTGGGTTCCAAAGCCCTCCCGAGTCTGCAGAGAAATATAAATTCTTTGGACTTGTCTCATAGGCTTGAGGACAGCAAGGGTCAGCTTGGCTAATTTTAATTATATTCGGTTAGCATGTCTTGAAGCCCATAAATCTAAATGCCAATATATTAATATATCATTCTGAGAGCCTTCCAGCCACAGCATTAAATCAGCTATGCAGGGAGAGCCATGTAGGATAGGGCAAATTCCCAGCAGCTCAAGCATTTAAATTTCACTGTAGTAATGTGTCATTAATGGGGCCCTCGGGGCCCTGTGTCCACACACGTGGTCATCAGTGATGGTCACTCGCTGAGCATGAATTTGGCCTGCTGCAGCTGTGGCCACCCAGCCTCCCACCCCCAGAATCCTCCACAATGGGTGCTGAACCATGGGCTGCATGACCCTGTCCTGGTCCCTTCTGTGTAGGACATTAGAGTTAGCCAAGAGAGTTGACATTAGGAAGGACTGAAAACCCCAGTGTCTACACCCTCGCTGAGGAAAGCGTGGCTTTGAGCTGGGTTGGGTCAGGGTGAGGTGGGGCAAATCTTTTCTACTTGGTGAGTTAGACAGCACCCAGTTCAGGATGGTGGCTGAGTTGCCATAGTAACTTGGGAACCCATGCTTAAATGTTCAGTCTCCATTTAGACCCAGTGGCAGACCAAGAGATCTTTCTCAAAAGGCCAAAGGCCCCCAATGGCTTCCTTCATTTGCCACAAACACCCCACTGGAACATGTACCCCAGGTGGCTGAGGGCTTTGCACAGGAGCAAGGATCTGTTGTAAATCCTTCTCTTGTTCTGGGCCCCCACTCCAAATTAGCAGCTCTCTGGGTGCTCAGGAGAAGAACTGGAGTAGCACACTTGGAAGGGGAATATGGCTTCTAAAATCTGAGACCTTCACAGTGTCCTAGGCTGTGTGTGTGGGGAGGGCGGATGGGGGCTAGAGGCTAGATACAGCCATGTGAACTTCAAATTACGCCGTAGACACTGGACCCCAAGAAAAGTTTTACTGAAGTGGAAAAATTGAATTTATATAGAATTTATTTCCCACCCACTAGCACATAAATGTTTCCCCCACGTGTCTGGAGTAACGGCTGTTCCTTGATCAGAGGTCCAATCAGTACAATCCCATCAGTGTCACAGGCTAACTTCACGTCTTTTGGAACAGAGGGTGAGCACGGTCCCTGCGGGCTGGACCGTGAGAACAGGCTGAAGAGTTGAAGCACCGTCGGATGGGACAGTCCAGGTGGATTGCTGGCCTTGCCTGCTGAATGCAAACTGCTTCTGGAGGTCTCTGCTGATTGGCGAGAAGGGGAAAAACATTCATCCGATCAACAGCGGCAGAGCGGGCTCCAGGGGTTGAGTTCATTTCACTAAGCGGTGAGACTACTTCTAGAACCACAGCGGTGTGAGGAGTCACCGCCTGGGGAAGCCATGGCAATCCGAGCCGTGCTCCGGGACCCATCCCTCTTCCGCGCACCTCCTGCGGAGGGGGAGCATGATGGCTGTGTGGTGGGCGTCGTAAGGCCTGCGCAGTCCTTCCTCCCAGGAATCGGAAGCTGTTATTCCTTTACTATGTCATAGGCCGACCCCGTGGCTTTCACTTGGTCTCTCCCATCGTAGTAGCCCTCTTTCCACAGGTGAGGGGACCGATGTGAGGGATCTGCGGGCTATGGGGTGACCCACACAGGACGGGCCCTGTGAGACGGACCTGACCTAAACCTCTGCTGGTCACCTGAGCCCTGACTCTGGCTGGAGGGCCATGGCGATTTGGGGGTCCTCTAGAATTAGTGTCTGTTCAGAGTTGGGGCCCAGTAGTCCCAGAAAGCCATGTTTGCTTTCCCTCAGTGTGGCCTCCCTGGTACATGGCCTGGTATTGGCCTTTGGGCCAGTGGAGAGAGAAAATAGTAGTGCAAGTTTTCGGCAGTAATAATGGCTGGGTCCTTCCTAAGGAGTCTGTCCTCCGCTACCTTCACTTTCCGTCCAAGTCAGCTCCCCCGGAGGACTCTGGGTCTGTAGCTTGGCCCACCGGGGCCGGTTGGATGAAGAAGCTGTGTCCTTCTTGGTCATTCAAGTCAGACTCCGGATTAGACTGGGAGTTCTGACCACGAAGAAGGAGTGTGGAGGAGGCGGATGAAGGAGGAAGGTGTTAGCTGGCCTGCATCCTGTTCAGGGCCCCACACCTCCATCAGCTGGCTAGCGCCATGGGCCCTGCTGGTCCTGGGCCTAGATAAGGGCTGTGCGTGGCCTGACTCCCGGCCCCCCTCTTCAGTCGCAGTGAGCACCCCTTCTCCCACGGGTGGCCTTTCTCACCCTGGGCCCTCACTGTCCTAGCCCTTTGGTCTCCTCACTCTGACTCGGTGGGAAGCAGCCTTGGTCTCAGGCCTCCTCTGCGTTTCTCCTGGTTTGGCCGCGGCCTCTTCCTGAGTAGGTCGAGCTCCCTGTGGGGAGGAAAGGGCTCTGCCTGACTCAGCTTTGCACCCCCCGCGTGGAACTTGGCATTCGCCGGAGGTGGCGGGTGCTGGGTCAGCGGAAGTGAGAGGTCAGCTCCAGAGCTGGAGTCCGGATGGGGCGCTGGCTGCTGTCTGACCCCGCGGTTCAGGGAGAGGTGTGGACACCCCAGCGCGCTCCTGTGGGTCTGATGACAGTGTACAAGGTGCACCCCACAGCCCCTGCATACTCTCTCCACGCCGTATGTCCAACCTGGGAGACTGGAGCCTTGGCCGCCTCCTGCACGATTATTTATTTTGTTATTTATTAACTTGGAACGGCCTCTGCTGTCTGTCAACACAGTCTTCCGTAAATTGTCTCATTTGTAAGCGGTTTCACGCTGCAGGCGCGGGCAGGAGCTCGGGGCAAGGGGAGCGGGCACCGCTGCAGGTGAGGGGGGCCGGTCCCAGGCGGGGCGCAGGATCTGGGGCTGGCCAGGAACTTTAATTAGAGGCAGCGCTGGCTCTTCTGGGCTCCACGGCTTCCCCAGGGCTGGGCTCTGCGCTGCAGCCTCGGAGCCCCGGCATCAGGCTGTGAATTACTGAACAGGACCAGACGAGTAAACAAAGGTGTGGAAGGATGGGCTCGGCCCGGTGCGCTGAGGGGAGCGAAGGCTCCGGGGGGCAGAGAGCCGCTCGGTCAGGTTATCCACGGTGCGGCTGAGGGAAGGAGCTGCGGCTGAGCGGAGGAAAATAAAAAGACCATCGCGGACCTCTCCTACTTTTGCTAGTCTAATGTTTTATTGATTTATGTAAATAGCAGGTGCTGTTCATGTAGTGTACCTGTTTATTTATTTAGTAATTTTTAAAAAATGGTCGAGTGATTTCTTGTTATTTTTAAGGGTACACGGTGAGTTTTGTCTCACAAGGACACAGTTTCATTTATGTTTGTCCAGAAACGAAATGTGCGTGTGCAAGGTGCATGGTGTGAAGTCGTTGTCAGTATTTAATTCCTGAAGTTGCACCCGGATGGCAAAAATCTTCTATGTCTGGGAAGCAGCCTGGTATTACTTATTCTGGAGATTTAAAAATGCAGACAATTAGCTTCCGAGATTGCTTCAGTGGGGAGAGGGCTAGCATACCTAGGGAGGGGCCGCTCTTCCTGCTTCGGCCTCACTCACCCGAGGCTGGGGTGGAGCTGTGCGGGCAGTGGGTGGTACGGGTGGCGGGAGGGGCCAAGCAACCTTGTGCGCTGAGTAAAGGAAAGTCAGCGGGTACGTGCGTCACTCTGGACATCTTCAGTTTCCCTTTCTAATTCTGTATCAGTTAAAATAAACAGCTCTGTCTCAGGATAAAAACAGCAAAAAGGTGGGGAATGTAGTCCTGCGAAGGCCCTGCATTAAATTCCCAGTACACCCATGTTCTACTGTCTGCTTTTCAAAGTTTTTAACAAACAGATCTCAGTGAGACTTAGTCTCTTCACAACACTTCTAGTTTACACCATTTATTTTCTTACACCATTATTACATTTATGTTATTTGTACATACTTTAGTTTTCCAGAAAATCAGCTATCCGACTGCAGGATGCATGATAGATTCTTTGTATTACTCACATAATTATCGCTGCAAATAATAAATAGATGTCTTACATATATTTAATGAGTGAATGAATGAATAAGTGGATAAAGACTCAGATCTTAATAGTCTATGAAAAATAATGCTATCTGTTACCCATTTATTTTTAACCTACAATTAGCTTGGGGATGAGGGAGCAGACGTAGGCACACTCACTACTTTTGTTGGGAATAAGCCCCGCCGCTGTCATATACAGAGGGCCCTTTGCAGGGGTGATCCTCACCAGCTGAACGTGTAAAGAAAGAGGCACAGTGAGATGCGGGAGGAATCATGCCGAGACGGAAACAAGCGTTCGGCTCTGCCCAAGGCTGGTCACAGGGCACCGTGGGAAGAGGCAAGGGCCTGAGGTCAGCAAGATGGGAAGTAAGGCAGGGCCACGGCCACTGAGGGGTCTGGGGTCCAAAGGTGCATCGTATCTGAACCTGAATGTACCGAATAGAATGTGTAGGTGTTGGGGGTGGGTAACATTGAGAACTCTGCTTACAACTAGAGTACATCTTCCGTACGCCTCATGAGCGAGCTGGTGTGGCGAGCTCAGCTGAAGCAGGCGGACAGAAGCGCCCCCTGGGGATTCTGAGTGGCCTTGTGGGGGGACAGGGGCTGTGCACGAGGCGTCCCGGTGGGCGGGAGTCAAGCCGACTTGGCAGGGATGACAGCCAGTAGAAGGTTGCTAGGGAGGAAGACGTCCCGGAGGAGGAAGCCATAGGGTCAATCAGGTGTGGGGTGTGGGGCGGGTGGAGGAGAAGAAATGGCCCACATATGTAATTCAGCTTTGTCAAGGTTGAGCAGTGTGTTTCACGTTTCGAGAGAACTCTCCTATGTACCCTCCTTGGTCCCCAGAAGGCCCCCCTGAGAATGACCAGGACGTGTCACATGGAGTACAGTCAGTCACTCAACACCCATTTATTGCATGGCTACCGTCTGCAAGGTCTTGCTGTAGGACTGAGTGACACAGAGGTGGACGAGCACGGTAAAATCCCTGGCTGCGTGGATCTACACTCCGCGGGGCAGAAACAGCAAGAGACAGCACAAGTGCTGCATCTGTAGTGATCCAAGTGCAGGCTTCATGACTGACGGTTTGTGTGACTCATAATTATCACCGCGAGGAATGAATAGATGTCTTAGATATGCAGATAGGTTAAGAAATAAAATAAAACCAGGAAAGAGGATGAAACCAGGGAGGGCTAGGCCAGGGCTGGACCTTGAAGCACAGCAGGTGAGGAAGACCCTCAAGTGACACTGGGGTCAAGGCTGGGCGAAGTCCCCCCGTCAGGCTGACGCCTCCGGAAGCCTGAGCTGCAGCAGGCGCGGAAAGCTGGCTCCAGCCCCGTGGTGGTGCTGGGCAGCAGTCACAGGAGCGGGAAGGGGCCCGCCGGCCACATCCTGTGGATTTAAGCGTCAAGATAAATAATGATGGCGATGAATGGTGACATGTGAGAAAAGTAGGAATCCTGGAGTCCCTATGATCAGCACATGGTAAATGGCGGGGGTGGGGGTGGGTGGGGAGGGAGGGAGAAAACCAAATAATGAGCACAGGAAGAGTGCCAGAGCTGGATTTTCTCTTGGCCTCTTTGAGAGCCGAGGGATACAGTGGCTGTGGGAGAAGGTTTGATGGCCACAGGCCATTTGCATCCTGTGAAAGAGTCTCCCCCCAAATGCTGCACTAACTGCAGAGGGAAACACAGCACTGCACTGTGGAGAAACCCAGCAGAGATCACCTTACCCAAGGGGTCAAGGTCAGCACCTGCACAAACGCAGCGAATGCGCACTGGGTGCCGGTGTGCAGCACGAAGGGTGCATCGCCTCGGGGCGCCCCCGCCAGAAGTCAGGACGGGGATCAGGCTCAGGGAGCTCTGAGAAAAGAAAAAGTCTCTGCACTCTTAAAATGTCAATATCATAAAAAACAAAGAAAGGTCAAGAAGTCATCCCATATTAAAGGAAACATGATGGTTTTGACAAGAAAAGTAGTTACTGAAGAAAATCTAGGCAAGATTTAACAAGGTTCGTAGCACAGAAAGGATCATTGTATCCTGACTGATATAATTTGTGTCCATAAGCGAACGTTGCTTTTTTAGGACTTCCATGCTGAAGCACTGACGGGTAAAGGCGGTGCTGGCAGCAAGTTCTAAGGTATTCAAACAGCTGGGAGAGGGATAGAGAGGATGGTAAAACAAAAATAGGGCACCTGTTATTGCCATTGGTATGTAAAGGGTCTTCACAATATTCTTGTAACTGTTCTGTAAATTCACAACTGTTTTTAAAATTGCAACTTTTGGTCTAGATTGCCTGGATTTGAATCCAAATACTGTCACTTACTAGCTGTGTGACTGTGGGCAAGTTACTTCACCTCTCTGGTTAAGCTGGGCCGTGGCTTCTCCATCTGTCATGTGAGGACCATAGAACGCTCTCTCCTGGGCTTCACGCGATCACAGCGCTAACACCCGGAAGGCGCGGGACAGCATCTACACACAGCAGTCCGGAGGGACGGCTGCTACTGGCGTCTGTGTCTAAGTGATGAAGTCACGGCCAGGAGGGAGGCAGGCCGGGCTTCTCAGGGAGACACAGGCATGCGCCTCGTAAGAAGGTGGGCAGTCTCGGCCGCCACCGTGGCCCAGGCCTGGCATGGCCTAAGCGTGATCTTGGGGCGCAGTGAGGACTTACTTCCTGTGCTCCGGCCGAGCCGGTGCTTGGTTTGGAAGCGCAGGCGGGGAGGCGGCCCCGGCTCGCCCGCCCCCAGACGCCTCTCCTGGGTCCACCTGCAGCTCAGGGTGGCCCTGGCCGGGGCTGCCCGCTCCGCACTGCCTGCACGGCGGCCGCTGTGTTTGGTCTGACGCAGCCCTGGCTCGTGCGGTGAAGCCGAGCGCCTGCGGTCCCCTCGGATGGGTCACCGGCCCCTGGGGGCCTCCAGCCCCTTCCCTGACTCCTCTGAGCTTCGGCTGCGTGTCGGCCCGGGAACGCCCATCACCCGCTACCCACTGCAGCGGGGAGCGAGGAGCTGGCTCACCGAGGGCGGCTAGTGGGCGGGCATGGTGCAGGGATCGCCTTCAACCTCCAGCACGAACCTCTGAGGTCGGCACCGTCGTGGTCGTGGTCCTCATTTTAGAGCTGGGACCTCGAGGTTGGGTAAAGGCAATCCGCCCCCAGCTGGCCTCCCCCGTCCCTGAGCAGTTTGAAGCCCTAAAGCCTAGGAGCTGTGGGGCCAGGAAGAGCACCTTCCTTGGCCGTGTGTGCTGGGGCCTCAGTTTCCCCAGTGGCCACTCCCCTGTGCGTTACGCCCGTCAGGCTGGAGCCCGATGACCCTCAGCTTTCAGATCAGCCTGGGCTGCCCCTTCCTGCCCAGCACCAGCCGCACAGTGTGCACGTTCACGGGGAGGGCGGTGGGGGCACCGTGCTGGCTGCCGCATCTCAGACTTTAGGGAGTCGGGTTCTCTGTCCGCCAAACCCAGTGTGGGTTAGATCAAACAGGCCTCCAGGCTGGCGCTGGCTCCACACTGGGCCCCTAAGCCTGAAACCTTCTTCAGTGTGGTTGTTTTAAAATGTGAAGCTGTCAGCACTCCTCCTCATACCCCTGTGGTACAACCTCCCGTCACTCTTAACATAAAGCCTTTGAATACAGCCTTGCATGCGTATCTATCCTTCTTTCCAGTCTCATTTGCCTGTCCTCCTCCCACTTTCCTCATTGCTCCACACTGGCCTATAGAACAACTGAAATAGATGTTGACCTATCCACCACAGGGCCTTTGCACATGCTGCTACAATGTTTGCATTGCTCTCTACCACCTGTCCCCCTTCCATTTCTCAGAGTTAAATTCTACCAAACTTTCAACTCTTAGCTCAAGCACTGCTTCCCAAGGAAATCTTTCTTGATGTTCATTCCCCTCCCATTCTGTCTGGAAGAGGGCTCATGTTCTATAAGGCTGCACCCTGGTCCTGTGACTTTTCCTTACCTGGTGCCTGCACTCCGCCGGACTGTAAGCTGCGTGAGAGCAGGTGACGTGCCTGTTTTGCTTGCCTTCTGATTCTGGCACCCAGCAGCCCCAGCGCACTGGGCTCCAGGCAGGAGGAGAGGACGCCACCGGGGCCAGGCAGGCCGTCTCCAGACTGCACGGCCTTCAGGGGCTCCAGCCCCTCAGAGAGGCATTTCCTGACATCAGTCCAGGTCTGCCCCGGCCTGACAGTCTCCATGTTAGATTCGTGCACGCTTTTGTTTGGTGGTCTCTGTTTGAACCTTCTTGAGCCCCGGTGAGATGAGCCGGCGGGAGGGAAGGGGTGCTGCTTTACAGGCGGTGTCCATCGGGGTGAATACGCTCGTTTCCTACACGAATGCGGCCGCGGTTTACCCTTTCTGAACGTGGTTCGATATTTGGCCATAAGGAGAAACCAAATCTCCCCGCCGCTGAGAGCCGGCGTGCAGGGGTGGAAACGAGATCTCCTGCTTCCTGTGCGGGGCGTCTGGCCCAGCCTGACGCAAGCCGTGTGTCCGGTGCCCGCCGTCCCCTCGGCCCCAGGCTAGTCCATATGGAACTGGGCAAATGCATTTGTATGACGCGACGCTCAAATAACAAACAGGCCTGTTGCCTAGGTCAGTGTCCACGGGTGCCCGCAAAAGTGGGGCCGGGGAAGCACAGACACGGGCCAGCCTTCTTACCGACAGTCTTCAGCCCCCGACAGAGCCCAAGGCTCCCCCCGGGGTCGGTATCGGCCTGCCCCCAGCGTGGGCCAGAGGAAACAGCAGAAATAGGGTTCTGAGCACCCCGCCACCTGTGTGCTGCCTACACGGACAGCCCCTCTCCACCCCTCTGCTGGTATCATTATTCCCATTTTAAAGACGGGAACACTGAGACCCTCCCATCGGGCAATTTGCTTAACTTCTTAATTCCTTAGCTTTCCAGTCTGTCTGAAGAGGAGGACAAGCTTTGTGTTTTTAGTAGAGAAGGAAGAAGGGTAGCCAGTGTTAGTATTTCCACCGAATGGAAAATCTGGGTGTAGACTGGTCTGTCGTGTGACCCAGTCACAGAGCGGAGACCGCTGGGAGGAGGAGCAGGGGACACCGATGGCGATCGACGGGGAGCGCGAGGGGTCTGTTTTCATTTCACAGCCACGAGGTGGTCCTTGGGACTGCTTGGGATTTAAAATGTCATCCTTGTTCCGAGGGGAGCAGAGAGAGTGGGTGGTGTTTCAGTTTCTCCAAGGTGAGGCTTGGGTTGGCGGGGACGGTTCCCCACTGCAGGGCCTGCGGAACCCCACCGAGGAATCAGCCTCTCCCAGAGCGCCCCGCCCGAGCGAGGGTCTCCGCTGCGCTGAGAGTGGCGAGTTGGGACGCCGGAGAGATGAACGTGGGGCCGCAGCGCCGCGCACCGGGTGATGTCTGTGTCCGCGTTCCCCCGGGTCCCTGGGGAAGGAGCTGGGGACGACATCGCCCCGCGGGCCTGCTCCCTGCTACGATGACAGTCTAAGCGAACCACGTGCGTTTGATCGGCGCGGAGGACTTCTCTGGGGGGACAGGGGAAGATCGGCTGCTAGGGATTAGGTGTGGTTTTGTCTCCCTCTATTGACTGCTCTTCGGGCTCCGGCACGGGGAGCTGTACACGGAGGAATCAGCGCAACAGAGAACAGAGTGCCCTCTGCCTACACTGACCTGTGCTAACGGGGTGCTAAGCTCAAGGGCTCCGAAGGGCCAAGCCTTGAGAGGACACAGGAGGAGCCTGGGCGGGGCCGGCTGGTGAGCTGGCCTCCCCCGTGCATTCTGGCCTGGAGCCCCTGGCGTGAGTGATGTCCCCAGGAAAGGATGTCACAGTTCAGCCTCAGAAGCCACCCGGGGTTCGAATGAGTCTGCAACCCAGTGGGCTCTAGCAGCAGAGAATTCTGTGTAGGGCTGCGTTCAGGCCCGGGGAAGCCCTGGGAGTCAGGATGTGCTTCTGCGTCCGGCTCCAGGGCCAGGCGGGGCCAGCTCTGGCATCCAGGTAAGAGTGGGCAGCTGTGGTGTTTCTGGGTATCGGGGTGAGTGGGTCATCCATCCCGTGCCTGTAGCCACGGAGGGGTCGGCTCTCAGGGTTGGGCAGACGTCCTGATACAGGCAGGCAGACGTTCCGTTTGCTCTGTGGGAAGCCCTGTGGCATGGGTTCACATCCTTTGTGCCCCAGATTGGAAAAACAGGATAAAACAATAGCATAAAGTAAACTTCATATAATTTTCGTGTTAAAACAGGGGCTTACTCAGTCAGTTGTCATTGTTATCCTAATAAAACACCCAGTTAAAGAGTCCTTGCAGGTGTCATTACAGACGAATAAATACCTTGATATTTGAATTAAATTCAGAGCCCTGGTGACTGACTGCATGGGACTGAACTCATCTAAGTGTTGTGCTTTAAGCATCGTCTGTCCTTTGGTGCCAGCGCTCTGCAGGACATCTTTGAGAGGGAGGGGTGGCTGGAGGCCCCGTCCCGTCACGCAGGCAGCTCTCAGTGAAATGCTCGTGATTCCAGGATGCTCTCCACTGCTCCCCTTAAGGGAGATGTCCCGGGGTCTCACTTGGAAAGGTGTTATCTGTCTGAGGCCCCAGGTGAAATTCCTTGGGTCTAACTAGTTCTAATGAGAGCAGTAAGTCAAGAAAACAAGATAAATGACATCCATATTGGAGAGGAAGTACAACTACCTTTAGTGAAGGTAAAATAATTCAAGTGAGCCCAAGAATTAATAGCTGAGGTTCACAAGTTGTCAGGATACCGGATTAATATGCAAAACTTAATTGTATTGCTATAGAATAGCAACCCACAACTAGAAAGTGAAATAAAAATACCTTTGAATAACGAAAAACTGAGATGAATTGGAAAAATTTGAGATGAATTGGAAAACGCTAGGTTTGTACCCTGATGACTATAAAACATTGCTAAGAGAAATTAGATATCTAAATGCATGGTGAGAGAAATGTAGCACATAGGTGAGGAGATTCAAAAAGCAGGGTGTGAGTTCTCTTCAAAGTGGTTTATAGATTCAGTGCATTTCCAATAAGAATTCTAGCCACCGCCTCGCTGTTTATTTTGCAGTGTTGTGTAGAGCTGGCTATGCTATTCTGTGGGACTCACAAGGGTCAAGTTAACTAAACTAGTGAGTGACAGCGTGGGCTTCACAGAGGCAGACAAGAATCAGAGGACTTCGGAGCTGCAGGGGAGTTTCAAAAGGAACCGAATTAACTTCTGCAGAGCAGAAAAGAGAAAGTAAGGTCAGAGGAGAGGAAGAGGCTTCCTAGGGTCCCACTGCACTTAAATTGTGGCCCCAGACTTTGAGGTGAGTGGTCTTTCCATCTGAGTGGAGGCAGCAGGGTGGCAACCCACTGAATAACCAGCTTTCTTTACTTCTCTTACAAAATTTATATATATATATATATATATATATATATATATATATATATGCTTTAGTCACTTCCTTATTGCTGTGACATAGTACATGGGAAGATGTCCGCCTACTTTGCTTTTCCCTGGGTGAGGAACTGGCACAACATAAGAAATTGTATTTTTCCTTTCTCTCTCCCCATTCTAAGTGTGAATATGGCAGATGAGTCATTGCTCCAGCCAAGCCGGGTCACCATCAAGCTCTAATACTGCACTAAAATACTTGATTGTGAAAGAGAAAATAAAAAGTTGAGCTTGAGCTTATCCCTAACAGAGAAAACCATGAAATCAAGCAATTCGAGAAAAGTTACAGTGGTATCAAGTGAGCAGACACCAATGCAGCGGGTGGTGAGCTTTTAAAGGCTCTAGAGGGCCTGTCATGGGAGGTCCACTTGGCCTCTCATGGTGGAAAGATGCTGCCCCGGCCACCTCTGTAGTTTTCTGACCAGCCCTCAGGCTGGGGGTCTTTACAGCTGAGAAGAGAGGCAATTTAAAATGCAATTTTAAATTGTAGATTCACGTACAGCTTAAGAAATAATATACAGAGACTGTTTATCTTTTATCCAACTTACTCAAAGGTAACATCTTGGAAAACTATACTGTGATATCGCGGTCAGCACATGCACAGATATGCTTTCCTGCTACTCTCTGTGCGTGGGTGAGTGCCTGCGTGCGTGTGTATGTGTGCGTTTAGTTCGGCACAGTGTTGGTTCTACACAGTGTAGGTCCTTGTATCCACCACCACAGTCAAAATCGTAAGCACTTCTACCAGCACAGGACTCTTTCAGGTGACTCTTTATTGAGATGAAATTGACATAAAATCAAGTTAATCATTTTAAAGTGAGTTTTGGACATAATCCCAGCATTGTGGGCTTATTCTCCTTTGTTTTGTTGACGTTTTGCTTGCTTTTGAGGAGTTCCTTACTTGTGGGTACTGTAAGCTATATCTGGCCCTGTGGGATGTTTCTGTCCTCGTCCTAGGGTCTGCCGTTTCCTGAAGGAGCTCTGGCTCTGCTTACTGGAGAATGGCATTACAGACCGAACTCTGCACGCCAGGTCCTCATCGCTGTCGTGTTTCTGGGGCTTTTCACAGGCAGAACAAGGAGGCACACATGTGTACTAACTTGTTTACATGCGCAAACATAATATATACTTCTCTAGGTAATATCTGTATCTAGACTAAACTAACCACGGATTCATGCCGAGTGTGTGACTCTCGTCCACTGCCCCGTGGACCCTTCCATCTCTTTCCCCGCCTTCCCTGTGGATGCCCACTCCCTCAGCGAGGAGCCCGGCCCTCCCGCCTCCCATCCCTACGTGCCGTGCTCCAGGATGTGTCTATGGCAGCATCAGGATTGCCCGTCGGTGACCCTGTAGGGGAGAACTACACCCACTGGCTTTTACGTGCACTTCCTTTCCCCTTTATTTTCAGACTCCACTCATTTCCAGAATCACTTAGATCACACTTTCTATCCCCACCTCTGTTGGTGAGGCGATTTCATATGTTGGTAAGACAGACTCTTTTGTCGTGGTCTGCATTTGTATCCTTTGACTACTCAGCCTCCTAAATGATTATTTTTTAAAATTGCATATATGAAGCCTTTACTCGTCGTTTTAAATTCTATAGATTTTGAAAAATACTTAATGGCATGTGTCTCATTTCAGTACTGCACACAGTATTTCCCTGCCCCAGAAGCACTCCTGTGTTCTGCCTGTTCAGCCTTCCCTCTCTCTTGGCCAGACTTTTTGTGGCACTATCATTTTTCCTTTTTTTTACAATGCCATTTAGTTGGAACGATTCGCTATGTACACTTTCAGAGCTGTCTCACATACCAAGACGCATTTAGGATTCATCCATGGCTGTCATAGCTTAATATCTCATTTCTTTCTGTTGTTGAATAATTTCCCACTATATAGATATACCAGTTTGCTATCCATTCAGTTACCGAAGTCTATCTCGGTCACTTCAAGTTTTCAATTGCTGAATAAAGCTGCTATAAAAACTCATACACAGATTTTTATGTTCTCATAAGTTTTCTATTCAGTTGGTAAATACCTATAAGTATAATTTCTGGACTGTGTGGTAAACTATACAGAGGGTTCTGACGGTCTGTCAAAGAGTCTTTCAAAGTGACCCTCCTGGTCTCATTCTCACAGCAAGGGGTGAGCTTGCTAGGTTTTTTATTTTTTATTTTTATTTTTTAATTTTAGCCATTCTAATGGGTATGCAGTGGTATCTCATTACTGTTTTGATTTCTAATTTCCAATGATTAAATTATATTTAGCATCTTCCCATATGCTGATTCACCATTTGTATATGTTCTTCGATGCTATAAAGGTTCAGATTTTGTCCAGTTTTTGCTTAGGTTTTTTGTTTAAATTGGGTTGCATCTTAAACATTCTTTGTGTATTTTGGATACAGGTGTCTTATGTAGTATGTGTTTTGCAAATCTTCTCTCAGAGTCTGTGACCTATATTTTGATTCTTAAAACAGTGTCTTGCACTGAACAGAAGTTTTGCAAGCTAATAAAGTCCACTTTTTTTTTTAATGTCATGGGTTGTGTTTTTGATGTTGTATCTACAAAATCATCACCAAATGGAAAATCATCTAGATCCAAGGACAAACTTGTCATGTAAAAATGAAATGTCTTGTTCTGGCTTCATTTATAAGCAATCTTTATTTGATTTATAAGTGGCCTTTGGCAAAGGTGATCGCTGTACATGTATTTTCTGTCCTTTTGTCTCCAGAGTGCCACTCTTTCTCCTCCTCTAGCACTACCTGCTCTTCCTCAGCCTCTGATTATTTTCTCTGTAATTCTTTGATCCCTCACTGAGGGATTGCTCAGGGCCCAGGTTTCTGATCTCTTACTTCTCTGCACATACCCATGCTCTCAGTGACTTTATCCAGTCCTGTGTCTATAAACGTCATCTAGGTGAGGTCGACTCGCATGTTTATATCCTGCTAAGAGCTGCTCTTCTATTACAGATTCGTATGCCCTGATTAAATCTGTGCCGCTTACATCTGGAACTAAGTGGGCTTTAACCCAAACTCTTCACTTCCAACCCCCTGCTTGTGGCCCCTAGTCTTTCTCATTTCAGGGTTAAGAGGACCTCATTTTCTTGGGTGGCTACGAATAAAGAAGGTATCTATTTCATGGAAGCAGTCAAGGGCTGATGTGTAGAAGAAGCAAGGCACGCCTCCTGCCATGCTCTCTGTGGTGGATGACTTGCCACGTGGCTGCACGATTCCACTTCCTTCACACAGGTGCTTACGCAGCCTCCTCTGACCGGAGCTCCAAGTGGGCCCTGTGACCCGGAGCAGAGGCCTTGAGAGGCTTTATAGCTTCTGTCCTTATTGGTTTGGAGTTCTCTGGGAAACCAAACAAAAAACGTTTGTAGAATTTTCTGTAGCATGAAATAGCGCAAGGATCAGGACGACCCTTTCCAGCTGATAGCCCCTGAACCAAACGGTAGTGCCAGTGCCAGACGTGAGACTGAAGGCGGTTTTGAACATCTTGAATCCGGCTGAATCCCTTGATGACTGACCCAGGAAAGACTAGCAGCAGGTCACCCCATTTGAGCGGGCCAAAGGGCTGGCCCACAGAACTGTGAACAAATGAGATAATTTGTATCTTAAGCCACCAATGTTTTTGATGGTTTATCATGCAATGAAAGATAACTGCAATATGAGAAATTGAAGCAACTTCTTATTCTTAGTATCCAGAATGGTACAATGTAGGTTTTGGGAGCTTTGGAAAATATATTCATTCCAATATGCCCAGGTATCCTGTGCTATGTGTATTTTTGTTTAATTATCTTTCCTCCTCTTACAATTTTGCAGTCTACAGAGTTCCTTCCTGTACCACGTGGGTCCATTTCCTAAAATGTCAGCTTGTGAACTTATCGGGTCAGTGTGTTGGGAGGGGCCCTTGTGGTCGCTCTGAAGGACCGGAAGAAGAGTCCAGTGGAGAGGAGCCTCAGGTCGAGCAGCCTGCTGCAATGTCTTGCGAGGGGTGGAGCTGACCTCTGACACCCGGAGCCTTTCCTGTCCATGGGCGTCTTTCTCTTTCCTCGACTCCTTTCAGGCTCTCGTATTCCTCTTCCATGCCTTGGGTTGGTTCCTGGGCTCCTCATCCATTCATTCAAAACTCTCCAGCTTTCCTAGGGTCGGATCCTATAGGTCGATGTCACAGACATAAAAGGCTTCCTATCCATCCCAGGAAGCAGACTAGTATTAAAATGTGTTTAAAGTTGCCTAAGAAACAGGGTAGAAAGATAAATGAGTGTATTGGAGACTTAAAGAGAAAACCATTTGCCAAGTCAGAGAGTGGGTCATCGGGAGCTGTTCCCAAAGGTAACCGCAGCAGAGTGAGTCAGGCGTGAAAATAAAGACGGTACTGGTCCCCTCGCCCTGGGAGGCCCCAGGCTGGTGGGAAAAGCACTCAGGGCAAAGATGGCACAAGCTGGGGAGATGAGGATGGTGACATCGGCCTGCAGCTCAGGGCAGGAAGGTGCCAGGCTGGTTCCTCGCATCACGGGAGGCTGAGGCTGCCTGGCCGTAGGGAAGAGCAGGAGTTAAATGCAGTTAAACGATTGACCTACAGGAACCGACCCTGGGAAAAAGCTGAAGAGTTTGTTGAATGAATGAACGAGGAGTCCAGAAACCAACCCAAGGCGAGCCACGGTGAGAACCTAGTGCAGCACGTGCAAGAGCCGGCGGCTGCTGGTGCTGGTGTCGCAGCGCTTCCCGCAGCGGGCACGAGCAGGCGGGGGAGCGGCCTCCAGACAGAAGCCCCCGCTGGCAAGCGGTCAGCGCTGCTGTCGGGGCCCGTGCACTCAGAGGTGCCTGAGGTTTGCAAAGGTCCTGTGTTTCTCATCGGAAGCCCACAGCTTAATGAAACCCTGTGTGGAAAAAATGTAGCCAGGGAACCCTTGGCAGAAACCAGCGCTGTGTTGTTTGGACCTTTCAGCCACCAGCATCACGGGCCGGAAAAGCCCCTTTGCTTTATAAATCACCGGCTCTCAAGTGTTTTGCTGTAGCAACACAAAATGGACCAATAAAAACTGGATAACTCAGGGGATGGAAGAGCAAGTAAGGATGATGGACGGAAGGCTAAGGAATGGTTGGCAGAGTCCTTCAAAAGCCACAGGCCCAGGGCGTGGCTGGGAGGCAAATTCCGGAGAAGAGCCGAGGCTGCGTCAACAGGCAGAGCCGGCATCTGCGGAGGGAAGTTCGGCTGAGGTGTGCAGGTTCCTTGCGGCGGCCGGTGAGCTCTGCTCAGCTGCAGCGTGCGGCTGCTGGGGTCCAAGACGCCCGGCAGGTGCTTCCTGAGCAGCGGGGCTCGCGGCCCACAGTCCCTGGGGCCTCTGCCACCCGGGCACCGAGCTCATCCTCCCCGAGTGGACGGTAGAAGGGAGGTTTGGTAAATGAGAAATCTGCAGGGTGGGGAATCAGGATGGAGACCCAGAGATGATTTGCGGTTTGCCGGGTGTGGGCAGAGCTCCTTCCCGCCCCGGGAGGTCAGTCTTTGTTAGCCCTTCAGCTGATTGGATGACATCCATCCACATTATGGAGAGCAATTGGCTTTACTCAAAGTTCACCAATTTACATATCAATCTCATAAAACAAGCTTGTCCAGAAGAATCCAGAATAATAGTCAATCATGTATAAATTAACCGTCACACTGAACCCCAGTTTTCTTGACATAAATTAAAATAATCTTTTCCTCATGGTATGGTAAAAAGACTTCCCACAGGACTTCCCAGTGGCCTCACAAAGCCCACCCCTAGGACAGACTCCCCGGAGCCCTGAGGCGCCTCCCCTGGACTCCGGCTCCCTGAGCCTCCTCCTGCGTGTCTTTGGGGGAGCTCCCTTCTGCACCCAGACCTTAGCTCCAAGCCTGGAACACGGCAAGTGTGTGGGCGGTGGAAGAGATGGGTGGTGCGAAGGAATCTCAGGTGCGCCTTTGAGACCCACCGGCTGCTCTCCCAAGTCCCACGCGAGCCTCAGCCTGCTGCCACCTGGGGCGTCCTGTGCTACGGCCCGGCTTAGCTCTCTGCTCTGGGCCACGTTCACCTCTCGGCGAGGCCCAAGGCAGGGTTCTGTGGCTCCGGAATCCCAGGCATCTGCCGTGCTGCTCTTCTCCAGCCCCTCCTGACTTCGGGAGCCCTCCTCAGGCCCGGGACAGAGCTCTAAGCTGCCGGTCTCCTGCGGCTCCACCGTCGCAGGGCCTCAGGGAGCGGGAAAGCCTGCTGTGTCCTGGGCGGCCCTGTTCCATCCGCTGATGAGAAAATGAGCTGTGGGGCCCGGGGTCCTGCACCACACAAACCAGACAGACAGACAGACACACACACACTCTCACGCACACACCACACACCCACTGCTCCCCTGTACCTGTGTTGGTCACTTCGTGCTGGTCTAGCACTCAGTGCCCTGCTTGCAACCGAGTGGTCACCGCACAGGCAGGAGCCTTGCACGAGGAGATGGCAGAGCCAGACGCCCGGTCAGGAGGAAGCAGACCGAGCTGCACTCTGTCAGTAAGCGTGTGCTGACGCCGTCCTTGGCATCCGCCGGCAGTTCTGAGCCTGCCTTGGGGGCCAGCGCCCCTCTCACACCTGCCAGGGAGAGTGGAGTGCCCCTTTCATCTCATTCTGTCCTGGTGCTGGAGCTCAAGTCCAGGCTTCGCATGCTACGCAAGCGTTCTCTTAGTGAGCTGCACCTCCAGCCCCTGGAGCACTCCCTTTTTTGAGACCTGGAGCCCAACATTGTCACACTAGAGGGAAGCTCATTTGAAAACTCAACAGTGATGCTTCCAGATCCGGCAGGTCCTTGGTGGCTGGACGCATCCTCTGTGCTGTGCAAGGTCATTTCCTGTGGCCGTGTCTGCTTTCACTGCATCCTACAGAGGGGAAGTGATGTACGCTAGGAGGACAGCGGCCGGCAGCGCCAGGGCTGCATCCAGCCGCTGCCCACCTCCTACAGGACTGGCTTCTGCTCATGCTCCCTCCTGGCTTCCGGAGAGAGGTCACCTGCTCTAGCACTGCCCTCCTAGCCTTCCAGACCCAGATTAACAGGTTCAGAGCTCCTGCTTCTTCCCTCTGAGGACCCAGTCGTCATGCAAGGAACCTTAGGCTGGAGCAGAATGTGGAGGCTACAAGGAGAGACAGGCCCGGAGAGCCGCAGGGCTTCAGGACCGCAGTGGAGGCGCCAGCCGTGTCTCGCAGTGTCCCGGCCTCTGTGGGCGCTCAGCTGACCACCGACCTCAGCCAATGCCGTGTTTGACAGGACTATCCAGCTGAGTACAGTCCAGACTGCAGGAAAATCTGTTAGGATTTTAACCACTAAATTATGGTTATGCAGCAAAGAATGATACCTAAAAGAATGATTACCACACACCATTTAATACCCTGTCCATATTCCAATTTCACCGATTTCCTCAAAATGACTTTTTGTGTTTCATGGGAAGAGGTTGGTTAGGTTTCTCTGTGGAGGACCACCTGGATGACTTCTTGAACAAAGAGCAATTACCTCCACTTTGGCTAAACCTGGCCCCAGCTCCATGTCCTGATGTGCATGGAGCTGGCTCAACTGTTTCATTTTCTCTTCAATTGGCTTTGAGCATTGGAAACTGGGCTGGCTGAAGTACTGATGCGTAATCTTTGAAGCCAGGTGACAGCTCCTGTCTCCCGGCCCTGTAGCTCCCAAAACATGGCTGCCCCGGGTGGGCGAGATGAAGAGACATAGCTCTGAGGCTGTCAGCTGGGTTTGAGCCTCTCCTTGAGCAGAAGTTTGCACATCAGAGCTGAAGCGCCAGCCCCCAAAACATTAAATGCTACCTCAATTGTGTTATGCAGATTGGTCTTTCTGCATATTGCAGAGGTGCTTTGAGGCCTCCTACCTAGCCCGGATCACAGTACTCACAGTGTGTCCCACCGTTCTCAGTCACTCATCCTCAAACCACTCCCCTCTTCACTGGGGTGGGCCCTGGATGGAAGCCTTTGCTGTAATGCACCACTGTCTGGGCTGGACTTCGAACCCCCTTGGCTCCCCGTAATTATAAATGTGTCCTAGTGCCTTTCTTCTAGCCTTGGGTTGCACTGGAAGTGGTAGATTAAAATTAACTTGCTAGAATTATAATAACATTTCCATAGGATTATAGATTTAAACTTCTCAGACAGGAAGGGGCTCTCTATATTTCTCCAGGTTTATTTCATAGGGTTTCCCTTACCCCCTTTCTACTTTACTAACAAAAGCAGGCTGTTTGTTCTGTAGTGCTTTGCGTATTACGTCCAACTGCTTACATCTTTGTGGTGTGATTTGACTTGTTCTATCCCTCGTACCTCTTGAACGCTGGCAGCTTGGTTGGGAGGCTCAGTGGCCGAGCTTTAGTTTGGCAGGGTCCCTCCTGCGTGATGTTGCCATGGGTGCATGTCTGTGGCCTCTCAACAGGAGACCTGTGGTCCTTACCCATTCGTTCTTATGATGACAATTCCAAGATGTGACTGTCTGTACCCTCCATTAACAAGCCTCACCCGAGGAGGTTTTAATGATCAACCACATCAAGAACCCTGGTCAAGATCATACCCTGGGTCTGTGTCTATTATGAGATCTCTGGCTCAGTGGCAGCTTCTGCTCCTAGGCTGTCCAAGCACTCAGGCTTTGGCGGTGGAGCCCCCTCTGCCATGGAGCAGTTCGGAGCTCTGACTTCTTTCCCAGAATGCCTTTGGAGATGCCCTGATTGAGGCTAGGGTACTCCCTGGGTCTTTGTTCCATTCCTGACGCCCTTTCTCGTGGGTTTCATGGGGAGTGGAGCACATCACATAGCTGGCTTCCCATAGCATCATCGTGGAAGCAGTAGCACAGGGTGGCTCACTCACCACGAGTCCTTTCTTTGGGGCAGCCGTGCCACATTGACTTGGCCTCAGAGCAACTTGCTTAACTTGAGAGCATCATCATGCCCACTGTATCGTAGACAGAGTGAGGCACAAAGAGATCTAATACACTTTCCAAGATGTGTTGGTCAGTGTTCCCATGCTGAGACAAAACACCTGATGCCTGCAATTGAAATGAAGAGAGGTTTATTTTCATTCACAGCTTCAGAGGTTTCCGTCTATGGTTTGCTGGAACCAAGGCAGAAACATCATGGTGGAGGGACGTGGCAGGAGAAAGCTGCCCCCCTCATGCCCCTGGAGCAGAGAGAGCGAGAGGAGAGCGAGAGGAGAGGGAGAGGCGGGGGTGTCTGCCCTCTAAAGGCAAGACCTGTCTGCTTCACCCGGGACCCACCTTCCAAGAGCACATTGGACGGTGCGAATCAGTGAGTCAGCACATTCACGGTGGGCTTGTAGTTTGTGTTTCTCACTGCTGGGTGGCTCTGATTTGAATTCCACCATCTGATGTTAGATGGTGGTTGTGTTAATCCACTGATGAGTGTAAGACCCGCATGATTCAGGGATCTTCCAAAAGCCCCACCTCTGGACACGTGAGGCTGTGGGGGAACATTTTAGATCTAAGCTGTAACACAGGGTCACACAGCTCCTAGCAATAGAGCCTGGGTTTGAATCCCAGCAGGTGGGTTCATGGAATCAAATGCTGCACACATTAGATCATGGAGATGGGACATGGGGGTTTGAGCTATGACTCCTGACACTGGTTCTCAGACAGCTCCTGTGATGAGTTATTGTGCGGTATCCTGCTTCCTGCTTCCTAGCAGGGCACTCGGTCGTGCCTGTAGCTGCAGTTCAGATGAGTTAGGGTGCAGCTCATGGCGGCAGGCTTTGAGGACCACATGATCGATGAGGTCATGGCAGCTTCCACCATGATTTCCAGGAGAAGCTCGCTGCACGGACAGCGATGCTGGGAAGATCTTCCTCCAGTGGATGTCCAGGGGGTCTGTGAGGTGCCACTAGTAAACTTTCCTGGCCCTTTTTGTTTCTTTTTTTTTTTTTCTGCCCTGACTCAATCATTTCCAGCACCTGTCTTCAAGATGGCTGAACTTTTCTTCTGCTTGATCTAATCTGCTGTGAACACTTCTAATTTTTCAGTTCAGTTATTTTATGAAGTCCATAATTTTGGTGCTTTGTAATGCTTTCCATCTACTGAAATCTCACTTTGTTTTTGTACTGTTCTCTTGATGTCGGTGAGCATTTTTAGAATTATTTTTATTTCTTTCAGGTAGACAGACTTACAACCACACCAGGGTCAGTTTCTGGAGACTTTTCTTGTTCAGGACGTCTTTGCTTGGTTCTTTGTTTTCCTTGACTTTCCTTGTTGGTATTTTGCAGTAGATGAGGCAGCCTGATCACAGGTCCTGGAGGCCCTTATCAATTCTATCGCTTCTCTCTCCCCAAGGAGAAGCAAACAGCTGTGGTCTTGTCCACTTGCTCTATGTGGAGCCGGGAAAGAGTGACGGCATTTACCTACGCGAGCTGCCACCTCCAGTCTTTACCAGGCTGCGAGGCTGCGACGGACCTGTCCAAGCTCCAGGTCTGGCAAGATCAAGGCCAGTCTTCTGGAATCACCATGGGGAAAACTGGAGTCCTTCTCTACCCTGGCAAAGCTGGGAGCTGGGAGGTCTCTTCCTGATCACAGGATGCTGTGCTGGGGACAGGGTCTCCAGTCAGAGGAACTCACTTTCTTGGTTTTGGTGAGTCATATCCTCTTAAGGAACAAGTTTCTGATTTTTTCCAAAGAAAATTTGCCCCTTGTGCATTTTGGGAACTTGGACCAACTGCCAGCTTGAAGCATGCTGTGCACACCATTTCTGAGCAGGAGCCCTCGCTGGGAACTGTGACCAGAGGGCTCAGCGATGGTGACGGCCCCTGGTCAGCGGAGGCTGCAGGGCTCTAAGGTCGGGTCGTGGATGGGGTTATCTTAGAGCGTGTGTCTCCAGCTGTTACACCCACGGGACGGGAGAGAGAATGGAGCCTCCGAGGGGAAGAAGAAATGAATGGGAGGAAGTGAGAGGTTAAAAGAGCTGGAGAGGAAGTGAGAAAGGAGAGACAACAAAAGCCACGAGGGGCGGGGAGGAGCGGGCGGGACCGGGGAGCGGACTCCACCTCTGGCTCCCTGCCCAGCTGTCCTCGCTCCTTTCCTGTGCTCTGTCCAGGCGGCAGGCACTGCTGCAGGCAGCTCTTCTTGCCTCCCCGAGAAGGATCTGTTTGTTACAGCAACGAAAAACGGATGAACAACTGTGCGCAGGGCTCTGTAGGCGGGTGAGGCGGCGGAACTGTGTCTCCTGCAGCTCCAGAGCAGAAAGTGGCCGTGTGCTCACCAGGGGGTTCTGTGGGATGGGCCAGCAGTGCCCTGCCCATCACACGCACCACTGGACACCCAGCGGCCATTTCTTCATGTTGGCTCTCAGTGAAGTTCTTCCAACAGTCAGGAGCGTCTTGTACAGGAATGGGGCATGGAGGAGTCTGCAGCAAGCTGAGGTGTGCGAGCTCGGAGAGCTCCGGGAGCCATTAGACCGTTTGATCCCCAGTCTGCTGGGGAAGAGAAGGCAGGCTGACTCTGGGGGAGGACGAAGGGCACCCCGAGGACATCAGGGACTTGATCAGCCTTGGGGGACATTGTCACAGGCTATGCCTAGCCACGGGAGGAACCGATGGTTCCACTGGGAACTGTTTGCAAAGCTCCTCTGCGCGGGTGGTGTGAGCATTCACACATGATCCCGCACCTCCTCAGGTGGCTGTGACACCACATTTCCCAGGAGAACCAAAGGTTTGCTGTTCCCCTGGTAGCAGACGGCCCCCTCTGTTTCACTCTTTGGTCCCTGTCTCCTGCCTTCCATGTGACTCTGAATTTGCACAAAAACCCGGCTTCTCGTCAGCAGATGTTCTCACTTTGGGTACGCCCTGGTCTAGGAAGAGGGCGTGGGCCCCACAGATGTCGTCACAGGTGATTTCCCCACTGACCTCATAGCTTCTGAAGGCCCTGATGTGCTCTCCAGCAGACCGCCTGCTCCACTGGGACGGGACAGTGCCCGTCCGTCTGCTGTGATGAGAGGTAGGTGGTTGGCATCACAGAGCACTCACTGCTCGGTGTCCCCGGGCTGTCCCGACCGATCCACAGAGATGCTGCACTGTGGTCTGCAGGTCTGCCCTGGACCTTTGCTATCCCGAGACCACTTCTGTCCACTTCCCTGCAACTCTCCTTACCTCACTCATTGAGCAGGGAATAGACCCCTCTTTCCGTGTCCAAAGCATAACTGCTACTGAGATCAGGCATTTCACAGACCTCTTCTGAAGCACGGAGGAAAGCGGACAGCTCCTACTGGTCAGCATGCCAAATAGCCATAGGAGGCACCGTCAGTCCCATGCAGCATGGGAGGGTCAGGCTGCTGGAGAGAATGATCGAAAGGACACTTGCTTTCTGGTCTGAGCTGTCTGAATATTGCCCTTAAAATTTCCAGTCTTTTGCTAACTCAGTCAACCAGCCATCAGTGTAAACGAACGTGAGTCCAGGCCCGCGATTTCTACAATCCAGGGTAGCTTGACGTGCGGTCTTCTTACGTTTCTGGTTTGCCGCCATCTCCCAAGGGTTGCTTTGTCTCCGCCAGGCCCTATGGTCTTGAACTCTCCCAGGTTTCGACACACTTTCAGACCATCAGGAAGAGAAAGAAGCAAGCACTTCCAGGTCTCTGCTCTTCTCACAGATGTCCTAAGGTGTCCTTGTCCCCTAAATTGTAGGTGTTCTTAGACCAATACATCCTGAGGCACTTTAAGTGTCCTGAGGGGTTGACGGGATTACTAAGGGTCTTGGGGCTAGGGATACCCTTGCTTTATCCCAGCTAGGTAGTAGTTTAGGTGAAAACCTGTGAAGGTGAACCTAGTGGCTCTGTCAGCTCTGAGGTTAGATGTAAATAGTTCAATTTAGGACTCAGGATTTAGGCTTTATCTACATCCTCAAAATTCCTTTTGGAGAACTGACCTCTACTTGAGAGGTCAGTTACCAAATAGAAAAAAGCAGGCTGCCTGTTTCCTCTGTATAAAGTGGCTGATATTGCAGATGAACTCTGCTTGATTTGGTTTTCTCTGTTTTCATTGACTGAATCTATCCAGCTGCAGATATGTTTTTGAACATAGCTCCCCATTTTACAATGTCTGCCCCAGCCTTTGCCCAGCAGGTGGTCTAGCTCTGTCCACGGGGCTTTCCTGCTCTTAAGGTGCTTGGGGTGACATGCTCAGGCCCCAGCGTCTATTGCCAGATTATCAAGGTCTTTTGCTTGCTTTTTCCGGCCAGCTGTTGTCAGGGCCAACTGAGCTATTTATATTTTGCTAGTCAGCTGCCTTGGAACAGTTCACAGTAAGCAGTCTGACCCACTGGCTGACTTCCTTAGAAGCTGGTAGTGGCAAGATGCCAGGGAGGAGCGGGGCTTGCAGGGTCCCTGGGAGGTGGCACCTGGATCTGTTTACACAGCTCCTCACTCTCCAAGTCGTGGGTTTTCCACCTTAACTTATGCATATTCATTGGCCATATATCCTGAGACACTTCAGGTGTCCTAAAGGGTCAGGGTGATTACCAAGGGCCTTGAGACTTTGGGTACTCTTGGTTATCCCGGTTGGGTAGTGGTTTAGGTGAAAAGTGTAAGGGTGAACAAGTGGCTCTTGTTAGCTCAGCTGCCTGAGGTTAGATGCAAATGGTCTACACGTGACACCCACCCTGATGTCGGCCCCATACTTGACCTCACTGTCACCACTGCTGCCACCAAGCACCACCATGGCCATTATCAGAACCCTGTCCTCATCTCAAAAGTGCCACCACTGTCATCACCCTCCATTTCAACTCTAAGACGGCAAGTGCCACCCTGCTATCACCATCAGCAGCACGCCCCCAATCTCATGGTTACTGTAGCACCAGGCACCCCCATCCCCACTGCCACTCTGCCATGCACACCTTAGGCTCCCCCTCTCTGAACTGCCAGGCTTTCTGTGGAAAGCCTGCCTTTGCCTGGCAGATGGAAGGGTTGCTCAAGAGGCCGTCGACGGGCAGTAGCGATGATGTTAGACGGGCCGCCTGCCCCAGACAGTGAAGACCCTGAATACTTCAGCAGTCAGTGCTGTTGTTCCTTAGTCCCAGGACCCCTTCAGGTACCCACATCCTTCCACGCTCAACTCCCTTATATAACCCGGCATCACCCATTCATATCCTCCCCTACATAACAGTTCATCCCTAGATTACCTGTAATAACTTAATAAAATGTAAATGCTCTGTAAGCAGCTGTCACGTTGTATTGCTTATGGAATAACTACAAGGAGAAAAGGCCAGCACATGGTCAGCACAGATGCAGTGCGCACAGGCCTGGATTCCTCGTGCAGCGCAGGACCTGGGTGAGCACTGTTCGGCCAGGGAGGGCTGACGCGGCCGAGGGTCGGTGACGTGGCGGGAGGCGCAGCGGGCCCTGTCCTCGCCTCACTGCCTTTGCCTGCTTTAGCGCAGTGCTGGGCACATAGGAAGTTCACAGTTTTCTTTTTGGAAGTTTTTTGGACATTTTTTCAATTATTTATGACCTGTGGCTTGCTGGATTGGTAGGTGAGGAAACTGTATGCAGAGGGATGACTCAGTTTGATCTTGGGCTATCTGTCATTGTCCATTTTTGAGTTAGAAGAGGTTTCCAAGCAGAAAGGTAAATGAAAATTGAAAGCCCTACAAGATCGAAGGTCATCCATCAATGAGCACTGATTAGACGCCCGGATGGGGAAAGAGATGGACTCGGCAAGTGACTGAGTGGAGTGAGTGGCGTGCGGGCCTTCGTTTCCGTGAGCCCATGCCTTGTGAGCAATACGTCCTGCACGCTGTTGCTAGGATAAAGTTAGACAGTGTGTATTTTCAGCCCACGTCGCTGTCTGTAAGACCTGGTTTGCACACACTAACTGTTGAGGGGACGCTGTCCTTACACTTCTTAGCTTTTGGAAGCCTTCTGCTCTGAATCCTCCACCTGCTCTTGGCAGTTAGTGGAATGGGCCGAGGCTGGGCGATAGGGAGGGATGGGATGATATCTGGGAAGTGGTTTGTTGGGGATGGAAAAGCTCAGGAAGGCAGGTGGAAGCCAAGTCACTAAGTTCTATGTTTTATTAGTAACCATGAAAAGTCAGGCTGAGGCAGGCAGCCCAATACTGCTGGATAAATAAGACCCAGGAACTTCTGATCATGCCCTACCAGACCTTATTAATGAAAACGCGCCTTTGGGGCATTCACTAACTCCTTCCTGAAAGACCTACATATCTATTTCTTACAGATTTTTTATTTTCTCTATTATGAGCATGGGGAATTTGACATTCCTAGCCATAAACCTTCAACAGACTCTTAAATAGAATCTCTGCCTTTCATAAAAAAACAAAAACAAAAAGAAAAACAAAAAAACCAAAAGCAAAAGAAAACCCTCATGTTTTAGTTTTCCACACATAGCTGCTATGATGTGAATGCTTGTGTTTCCTGCAAAATTCATGTTGGAACTTTATCCCCAGTGCAGCAGTGTTACGAGGTGGAGCTTTGAGAAGACGAAGCCCTCGTGGAAGGATGGGACTACGTCAGCAGCTGCCTTCCTTGTCTTTCCTTCCATGTGAGACACGGTGCTCACACCCCTTGGAGTGTGCAGAGTTAAGGGTGCATTTTGGAAGCAGAGATGAGGAATTGAGCAGAAACTGATCCTGAAAATGCATTGACCTTGGAGTCTTCAGGTTCCAGAAGAACTGTGGAAAATAAATCTAAATTCTTGATGAATTACTCAGTTTCAGCTTTTTTTTTTTTTTGTATCAGCAGAAATGAAGCTAAGATATTAGGATATAGAGTGCAGAGTGGGTCTCTCATGAACGGTACAGTCTTGTCCTTTGGGTACTGCTGACCTTGACTGTGACCTTGAGTGGTGCACAGGGTGACCTGCATTCTAGAGCGGCTCTTGCAGAACCCAGTGCCTAAAGGGCACCGCCAGTCTGGCAGGGAATAGGCGCTGACAGTCATTGTTCTCCAAACAGTATCCTCACTTTTCCTCCACGAATTTTATTTGTTTGTCAATCATGTGGGATCATTCTTTCTTTCCACGAAGTAGCACACTCCTTTCTAAGCTTCTGACAGTTCACAGTCCTCCTGGGCTAGCTCCTTATCTTGCACCAGAAGCAGTGCAGAGAGTGTGATAAGTGGTGGCCAACACGTGGCTGGGGGAGGACCGCGTGGTCAGTCGGGACAATGTCCCGGTCTGCAGCCGGCAGCCACTGTGCGTTTCCAGAACAGCCCTGCTAGCAGGGACAAAAGCCCAGTGTTTTCCAGTTTCATGAGACAGCGCACGAGGGATTTTACTTTTAAAATGTTGGCAAGTAATTCAGAATTTAAAAAATGCTGTGCAGAGCGGCTGCAAGGTCCAAACCCCACATAGCTGTGGGGGAAGAAGAGCTCTGCTCTCCAGCCTGTCGGTCCCTGCCCCTGAGCCCCTGAACCCCTGCCAGGGCCAGGACAGAGGTGTGAGCCTCCATGGAATGCTATTGTGAAACTGGTGAGTCACGTGTCTGCCCAGAGCTTGGCACCACCTCGCACTGGGCACCTGTAAGGGAGAACTGGGACACTTATTTTCTGGGCTTAATTTTAAAACCTCACAGGAAGGTACACAGCCCAACTTGAGCTAACACCCTGCTTTGAATGAATCGACTATAAAGTGGGGGTGAAGTTTGAAGCCCTATGACTGGCTCAGCCTGGTCAGGTGCTTCCCCAGGACCAATCAACTGCGGGCAGAGAATGAGTGTCCGTGACCACGCTGGGTCCTGTGTAAATCACACAGGAGGCGTGGCAGGGGCCAGTCCTTAGGACGGGAAGGCGCTGGACCAGCAGGCCTGAGATATCCTTGATCGTTACAGCGGTTGAAAGGCTGGGACTCTGCCTGTTGTGGAATGAATGCTTGTGTTTCCCTAAATTTATAAGTCAAAGCCTAATCCCATTGTGATGGCACTGGGAGATGGACCTTTGACCTTTGGGATGTGATTAGGTTTAAATAAAGTCATGAGGGTAGAGCCCCATGTGAAATTGGGGTCCTTATGAAAGAGAACAGTGTCCCCCCACTTCCCCTTTCCCTCTCTTTCTGCACCCTCTCTGGTTAAATACCCAGTCTGAGGTATTTGTGAGAGTAGCCCAGGCCCACTAATACACTGCCCCAGGCAAACTAGGAGAATCAGTCCACTCATTTCCTCGATGTGGGCTAACTACAGAGAACATAAAGCTGCCACTGTGGGCATGCTTTCTGTCTGGTTCACTTCCTGACGACGTGTGAGGCACCTGTCCTGAATCTCTGTCCGCTGGTGCCAGCCCCCAGCCTGTTGGTGTCCCCGGACTCTTCTGTGACCTCCAGAAGGCAAAGCTGCTCGAGCGTGAATTCAGGGAGCCAAGCTCCCAGGAAGGACTTCAGAGCAGCTGCGGTCATTCCGGCAGGAGAGCTGTAGTTGGTTTGCACCTTGAAGAATAAGCAGGGAAAGGACAAACAAGTGAGCTATGGGGAGACTGAGGAGGAGGCATGGTGTGGAGAAGGTGGTGGGATAAAAGGTGACGTAGAGACAGAGAGAGATGGGAAGCCCACAAGAGGGATCCATGGCCCCAGCTCACTGGGGCGCCTTTGTCTTGTGCCTATGTCTGCTTAACAGGAAGCTGCTGTCTTTCCAGCCCAAACGCACCCTTCTGTAATTCGCTTCGTGAAGCTGAGGTGGGGCCTCTGAAGGCCACCGCTCTGCTCTGCCAGCCGTTCTTTGTGAAGAACTGGCAACCAGGGCACCGAGCTCCTTTCTGCTCAGTCTGTCTCCTCTCTGCTCCTGGGGAGCTGCACCCACCGATGGCTGTGCTGTGGCGACCACAGTTTCTTCCCTTGTAACAGCTGAATCCAGTTTGCAGTTCCCACCTGTGTCTGAGCCCGTCTCACTGAATCTCCTAGACTCACCAGCACCTCTTGGAAGGCTCGCTCCGGAGTCGGGCCTCAGACCCATGGGGAGGCAGAGATAACACACACGTGGTGGAGATGAGAACAAACGGCCCCGGAGAGATGAAGATGCGTGAAAACCGCGTGCTCCTGGTTCACTCCAAAGCACGGGGTTCCTCCTGCAAGTGTAATCTTAATTCAGTCATCAACTGGGTCTCATGTTCATGTAGACTCGCTTCTCGGTTCTGCTCACTTCCATCCGACTTCCCCCAACCTGCGCCAGCACCTCACTGCCTCATTATTTGAGGTTCACAATAATTCTTGGTGTTTGATAGGACGAGTTGAGCTCTCCAGGACTATCCTGGCTTTTCCCTTTGTGCTTCCATGGAGTTTTAGCAATGAACAGTCAAGCTGCCAAACCATACACACAACCCAACAAAAGCAAACATCTCAACCACTTTGGTGTATTACCTGGAATGCACTAGGGACACACATAACTGGAGGTGTGTTAGTCAGCTTTGTGTTTCTGGAACAAGGTACCATTGGCTCCATTGCTTTGGACCTAGGACGGGGCAGAGCGTGCTGGTAGGAGGGGATGGTAGAGCAACTTGCTCACTTCCTGGTGGCCAGGAGAGACAGCAGCAGTGACTGAAGTTCTGCGGTCCCCTTCTGGGGCACACCCTCCCTCAGTGACATCAGACCGCCCACTCTGCCTGCCTCAAATTCCCACCACCTGCCTGAAGTGCCCAGGCTGGGGAGCAAGTTTAACATGTCCACTTTCAGGAGACATCTGTCCTGATCAGAGCAGCAAGTGTTCTTTAATGGTTTTTAGTTATTTAGAGTTACAATTTTATCTGTAAGGTCAAGTACATCCTTTGTTAGATTTATTCTTGTGGACTTCAAATTCTTGAATTCTTGACACAATTTTAAGCGATACATTTTCTCCTTGGTTCTGGGGATTGAACTCTGGGCTTTTACATCCCCACCTTTTCTTTCCTTTTTTAAATTTTAAAATAGGATCTCACTAAGTCACAAAGTCACCTAGATTACGATTGAATTTGTGATCCTCTTTCTTAGATCTCCCAGAGTTCTGGAACTAGAAATATGTGCCACTGTGCCCAGTTTAAGTGATATTTTTTAAAGTGGCATTCGTCATAATATGTTGACATAAAATATTGTTATTAGTGACCAGAGATGCAATTTTTAAAACTGACCATTACTCTGTAATCTAATTAATCAGAATAATGCTAACTTCTCTTATTAATTAAATAATTCATGTATAGATTCTGAGTTTTCTATGTGAGTATGCAGTTCTCTGCAAGTACTGACTGCTTTTGTTTTTCATTCTCAATGATTATACACTTTCTTTGCCTTTCTGTGCCAGCGGGGCCAGCGGGGCCAGCAGTGTGATGTCGGTAGAAGGCGCAGCGATGGCCCTGTGTCTGCTCTTCGCCTAAAGGGAATGTTTTTCACCTTGCCCCTGCTGCATGTGATGTTTCCATCATCAGGTGGAAGAGTTTTCTATTTCCCTCTTACTAAGGATTTCTCTAATAACTATGTGTGAAATGTTATCACATGCTTTTTCTGCATTTAATAGATAAACCTATGATTTTTCCCCCTTGACCTGTGATACTATGAATTTCATTCACTGGTTTTAAAATGATGTGAAATCATTGTGTCTTAGGGCAAACCTTAAGGAGTCATGCTATATGAGCTTTCTTAGATGTTGCTTAAGGCTTTTTATCTCTGCATTCATAAAAGATAGGCTGCCTGTCCTTTTGTTTTCTTATTCCATTGTGGTTGGATTTGGCATCCAGGTTATAGCAGCTTCATAAAATAAGCCCATTTCTTCTTCTGTGGAAGAGTCTGAGTCTAATTAGAACTGTGTTTCCCTGGGGTATTTGATACAGCTTGGTAGTTTCTCTTGAACTGTTGCACCAGTTTCTTTAATGGTTATAGGACCATTCAGAATTTGTTTTTAATTTTTTCCTGAGTATTAGTAAGTTTTTTTTATGAATTTATACATTTCATCTCAGTTTCCAAGTTTATTGGCATAATGCTGCTCATAATGTCTGTGTATTGGCTTTTTAATATCTGCAGCATATAAAGTCATATTTTGAGTTTGGTTCCTGAATTATTTATTCCTGTCTCCTTTCATGTTTCCCTTGATTACTTTTACTGAAAGTTTTGAAACTGGGCTTTTCAAAGAACCAGTCTTTGATACTGTTTTTCTCTTTATTGCATGTGCTTGTTTTCCCTAAGTTTTGCTTTCATCTTTAGTATCCTATTTTTTCCATTTTCTTTAGATATATTTTATTCTTCTTTTTAAGTTTAGTGCTTAGCTCATTAAGTTATAGTTTTTCTTGTTTCTCATATTAATATTTAAGGCTACTAATTCCATCTATGTATCCAATATCACTCCATTTAATTTTAATAGGTAGGCTTCTATTCCTTCAATTTCAAGTGTTTTCTAATTTGTATTATGATTTCTTCCTTGACTTGCATGCTACTAAGAAGTATGCTTTTAAATTTATATACACATATTGATTATTTTTATGTTACTGATTTCTAACTTAATTACATTGTGGTTGGAGTAGAACTTTTAAGATACTAAGACACTAATTCTTTGAAAGCAGTTCATTCTTCTCTTTGATATTAGTAGGTGAACAATTTTTGTAACTCTTTCATACGTATTTAAGGAATGTATGCTTCTCACTGTTGGACAGTATGAATATTAGTTGATTATCTAGTTATCTATTTTTGCCATCTATCTCTGTCTCTACCTACCTAACTGATCTCCATTATATCAAAATTGTTGTATTTTTCAAGACTTTTTGGTCTGTTTCCCTTTCTCTTTCCCTTTCTTCTTTCCAACCTTTTCTATACCTATATTCATTGATTTCTTTTTTATTTCATTTTTTTGGCTCTGTTTTGAATTTGCACATTTGCACATTTTTCATGTTGTTTTACGTGTATGTTTAATTTATCAGGGTCAAAACTTATTGATATTATCATGAGAATACAGGACTCAAATAATATACTAATTTAACTCTTATTTCTAAATATGGTGTTGATGTCCTATATTTTAGTTTTACTATAACATTTCTAACCCACAAGACGTTATTATTTTTGTTGGTTTAAAAACTCTGCATTTGCTTAGCTTTACTTATACTTTTGCTTCTCATTTCATCTTGCATCATACACTTTTCCTGTGATTACTTTCTTTTGCCTGTATTATTTTAGAAGTTCCTTTAATGATGATTTGTGAAAATGTCTTCCTTTATCATGTTCTTAAAAGCTTGTTCTGACATGGACACATTCTAGCTTGGCAGCCTCCCTCCCCGTGAGGGTACCATTTCGGTTCTGACTCCCTTTGTTGCAGGTGAGAAGTCTTCTGTCTAAACGATATCTGACACATTGGCACTTAACCTATGTTTTCTCTTGTTACTTCTAACATATTCTCATCCCTGTTTAGCAGTTTCACTGTGATTTGCCGAGGTGTGGTTTCTTTGCATTTATCTTGCTTGGGAATTTTTGGGATTTCTGTACTCTGAAGACCAATGTTTTAAATGAATTCTGGGAAATTCCCAGGTGCCTGTTAGCTGTCCTCACTTCTCTCTCCCTCGCCTAAAGTTCAGATTAGATGTGTGTTAATCCCTTCCTCAGTCTCCTCACCCAATCCTCTTCACCTGTCTTCCACTCGTCTTTTATCTCGTAACTCCTCCCAACAACTTTTTGTTTCTCTTTGCTACTCAGCATAAGTTGCTGCCTGCTGGCTTCCTTTGTCACTGTGAAGATGTCATCCACTGTCAGGCCTAGGGAGGTAACCTCTCCTTCCACTCGCTCTTCTGTGGCCTCACTAACATGCGTCCAACTTTGAAATTACTCTGCTCATCTTCCTCTGAGTTCAGAGGGTAGACCTCAGTGAGAGTCTGACTCTAAACCTTTTGGATCTCCTTTTCCAGGTGGAAGCTTTCTCTTCCTGTGACCCAGCCAGTGCCGCTTCCACCTCAGCCGGCTGGCGCCTCTTTGCATCTCTGTTTCTTTGTCCGATTTCACAGAAATACCCTTCTTGCTTTTGAGGTTTTCTTTCTTGTGTGTTGAACTTATTACAATGTATTTAAAACACAGGCAATGAACCTGAAAAGGGAATTCGCTTGTGTCATCTGGCCTGAAGTCATTACTTCTAAAAGTATATTAATGAACTCACTGAGAAAGAAATTAAGAAAGCAATACCATTTATAATAACATCAAGAAAAATTAAATACATAGGAATTAACCTAATCAAGGAAGTGAAAGACCTCTGTAATGCAAAGCACAGTACGCTGAAAAAGGACATTGAAGAGGACATCAGAATACGGAAAGACATTTCCTGCTCCTGCATGGGCAGAACCAGTATTGTCAAAATGGCCATACTCCCAGATTGATATATGAATTTAATGCAATCCCAATCAAAATACCTACAGCATTTCTCATAGAACTAGAGAAAAGAATACTAAAATTTATGTGGAACCAGAAGAGACCCAGAGTATCAGAAGCAATCCCAGGCAACAAAAGGAAAGAAGGAGGAATAACAATGCCTGACTTTAAGTTATGCTACAATGCTACAGTGATTAAAACAGCATGGTAATAGCACAAGACACATATGATTCAGTGAAACGGAAAGGGAGACACAGTGACCCCACACATATTCATCCATCTGATCTTTGATGAAGGGGTCAAAAACATATGGTGGAGAAAATGGTGCTGGGAAAACTGGCTACTCATATGCTGAAGATTGAAGCTAGACTCATATGTCTTATTGTGTACTAAACTAAAATCAAAATGGACCAAAGATCTAAATATTAAAACAGAAACATTTAACCTACTGGAAGACCAAATAGGTAAAACTCTTGAAGTCCTAAGTGTAGATGAGGACTTCTGGACAGAACTTCAACTGCACAAGAAATAACAGCATTTATTAGGTTATCTCAAACCAAAAAGCTTTTGCACAGCAAAGGAAACAACAGAGTGAAGAGACAACCTACACCATGGGAAACATTTTTGCCAGTTATACCTTGGACAGAGTACTAATACCTAGAATATATAAAGGACTCCAACAAATTAGACCTTGACAAAATAAAATAACCAATCAAAACATTTGCAACTGAAGTGAGTAGATACTTCTCAGAAGAAGAAATACAAATTAGCAATAAATACATGAAAAAATGTTCAACTTCCCTGGCCATTAGAGAAGCACAAATTAAAACAACACTGAAACTTCATGCTACTCTGGAAAGAATGGCTATTATCAAGAAATTAGACACTAACACATGCTGGCGACGCTACGGTGAAAAAAGAAACCTTTCTGCATTGCATGTGGGAATGTAAAATAGTATAAACATTATGGAAATTGGAATGGAGATTGCTCACAAAATCAAAGAGCATAAATTCCATTTGATCCAGCTAGACCCTTTTAGGTATCTTCCCAAAAGAGCAAGTGTAAAGACATCACACCACACTGATACGTGTATGCCAGTGTTCATAGTAACATAATTCCTAACAGCTAGATCTTAGAAGCAGGCTGTATGTTCACCAACAGACAACCTGATACAGAAAACGTGGTATCTCTACATAATGGAATACTTGTAGGCTACAAAGAAGAATAAATTTTAGACACTTGTGGGAAAACAAATGCATCTTTAGAACATAATGTTTAATGAAATAAGTCAGACACACAAACTTAAATACTGTATGGTTTCTCTCATATGAGAAATCCAAAGTACACATAAAGTAAAGCTCAAAATGAAAAAGTGATGAAAGGGAACAGGCAGGCAGGCGTTTTCTGCAGTCGGGAGAGGGATCGAGAGACCGGGGCGGGAAGAGGGTGTGGAAGATTTGAGATGTGTCGTGCGGACACTAACTGCTCTCAGTGAATGAAATCATTATGCATTGCAAATATGATCTAAGAAAATAATGAAAATGGGGGCGTGAGATGTAGAGGTGGAGGGATGGCGGGGAAGGGAACAGCCGGATCAGGTGAGTATATGCCCTACCCGCTAAGATGAAGGTAAACCTCGTGTACTGCAGACATGTACTAATAAAAAACATTTAAAGTTTATCAAAATGGTGTAAAAATGCGCAGCCTGCCCATGCTTACTCCATCTTTGGGCTTGCCTTTGCTTTCTCACCTAGTGGAAGCGTTCCTGCGGCCCGCACAGTGTAATTGTCTGCACGCTGGAGGGAGCTAATGTCCTGCAGGCGATACGAGGGACTCAGCAAGGCGGGCAAAGGAAGGCACCCGGCGGGCCAGTTGCATTATCCTCACCTCCCTTTCCAAGACAGTGTGTTCTCTCAACTACTGATTTTAAAAACCGGTGGGAATGGCGCCATCAGTGCTACCCTCCGCCTCCAGGCGCAGCCCGTCTCCGATCTCCGGACCTCGGAAACGTCGGAGAACCGCGCCTCGTGGCTGGTGAGGTCCCGGGAGGTAACCAGGCCGCGCTGGCTAGCAGGAGCCGGGAGCTCAGGGGGAGCTCGAGGGGAGGCGGCCGGCGGAAAGGCGGTGCCACACCTTTTCTCGGCAGGCCGCGGAGGTTTCTTTACATCGCCATCGCCACGAGTGAGCAACGCTTTGCGCGGAGACCGACGATGGCCCTGAGCTCCCTCCGGGCTCTCGGCGTTCCTCAGCTCCAGCTCCCGTGTGGCTGCTCACTGACGGAAACAGCAGTGTGTGGGGTGTGACCTCAGAGGCTCGGCCCCAAAGCTGTCTGTGAGCGTCTTCCCCTTTACTTTCCAAAACTGAAGTATGCGCACCTCAGGACTTCGCCATACCAGTACGTGTCTGCAAGCGAATGTCCACCGCTTTGAGCACCTGTTGTAATTGTAGAAGCCAGAGGCAACTTGTTAATCACGTAATCTCAATAAATTTAGTATTAAATTATTTACACAAGTTTTTCTTTTCTTAATGTATACACTTTTTTGGCAGAATTTATCTATCTTTCTATCTATCTATACAGTATGATTCCAACATACAAGAAAAAGAAAAATGGAAACAAAGCTTTTGTCAATAAGGAGGCAAGAAGGGTTGAAGGGAGGTTAGGGGAATGGGAAAAAAGAATCAAGATACATCATTTACAAGTACGAATTTTCTGTGATGAATGTGACCATTATGTATACCTAAAATGTACCAATAAATTTAATTAATTAAAAATACTATTATAGTGAAAGACACATTGTTAATTAATCTCCCTCCAAGTCCTCCTCCTCACTTCAAGCGCATGTACAGCATTGTTGCTACTTTCTGCAGCGGTTCTGAAAGGCTTCTTTTGTGAGTATGTGTAGTTGCGCTGTCACAGATGACCCTGTGTCCTGGATTGATTCAAAATGCTTACCTTCCATGGTCATTCTGACTTTAGGGAAGAGCCAGAATTTACACAGAGCCAGGTCTGGGGAATAAGATAGCTGGAGACACACTGTGATGTTTTTACAAGTCTGCCTTTCCACTGGACGGCAGTTGGCAGCAGCATTTACCATATTTTTGATCACATCTTGTAAAGTCTCTCATGCAAGTTGCCTTCCAGAACTGCTTCAGAAAGTGACAAGAAAGTAAGTGTTTAAAGCAAGGGGGAATGATTTGAGTGACAGTAATGACAACATGCCTTTTTTGTTTGTTTGTTTTTGAGACAGGGTCTTGCTATGTAGTCCAGGCTGGCCTTAGACTCATGGCAATCCGCCTGCCTCAGGCTCCCAAGTGCTGGAATTACAGTGGCAACATGTCTTTTTGCAATACGTTTTCAAAAGTTTAAATATTCATCATACATTTTGTCACATCTCACACATGGATTTATTAGATTTCCTCTCATGATTCCAGAGTGTAAGACTTCCCACGATGGCTCTCTGCAGGCTGGTAGCATGGTTCAGTACAAAAAGTGAGAAGCTCAGAACCAGGGAGGTACGTGATGTAGCCCTAGTTTGAAGCTGAAGTCCTGCAGACCTTTGGATAGCTGCTGGTACTGGATCCAGAGTGCAAGGGCTGAATTACCTAAAAGCTTATGTCCAAGGGCCACAGCAGCAAAACTTGTCCACTCCAGCAAGAAGAGAAAACGAAGGGGTGACTTTGCTCTTTGTGTTCCGAGGGTCAGGTCATGGGAGGCGCTGTCTGTATGCAGGACGAGTCTTCCCTACGTGGTTCTCGGAATCCCATGCTGATCTTCTCTGAATATACACGGCCAGACACACCCAAAAGTATGTTTCACCTACTCTCTAGCATCTCCCAATCCAGTTGAGTTGACACCTAAAACTGACTATCACAAACATCAACCTCAGATGGTTGTTAAAAGATTAAATGAGTTGATACAGTAGACCATAGCTGGTACATAGTAAGTACTCAATACACTTAAAGTCATAACTTGCCTCTAGCACATTGTGTAGTGTCAGACAAGCCCTTGACCCCTTCCCCCACCCTTCCTGCCTGTCCAGTGAAAGAGCCAGCTGCACAACATCTACGCCTTTCAGCAACCGGGCTCTCTGGTCTCACACACCTCGCCACCCGCCTTGCTTAGCTTGCACACGTCGATGATGTTTCTACTAAGTGTTATGACTTGGCACAAGTTTGAAACCACTCTTTAAAGAACCTTGATTGCAGTTTTCCATAATCATGATGATCAGTTCTTTCTGTTTCATTCTAAGGACAAGTCCCATGACAGTGGGTAGTAAAATACATTGCACTTTGTAACAGTGCCAATTCCTGGTGAGATTGTTCTAATTCTTGACTTTTTTTTTCTGATTATATACTTTGGAAAGTGATTTGGGAAATGCTTGAGAGGAAGAAAATACCAGAAAACAAGGACTCATAACCAGGTACTGTCTGTTAAAGAGCCTGGGCTTGAGGAGGGACGGCCCTCTGCAGGGGGAACGGAGCAGGGCTGGCCTTGTGGGCAGGGTCTCCCGAGAATGAGGACCACATCAGGGGCCCCTTTAACAGGTCGCAGGCAGTAATGGGAGGAGACCCGACGCATGGTCAGGGTTCACTAGAGGAACACATTTAATATAAAAGTAAGGGATTTACAAACTAGGCTTACAAAGTCCATCTGTGGAGTCAGGCAGAAGAATGCAAAGTGGCCTTCTGAGAGCTGGAGCACTGGGGGACCCACCGGAAAGTCAAAGGCCTGAGCTCACTGCAGAGTCCAGAGGGAGAGTGCATCAGAAAGCCGAAGGTCTGCTTCGGAAGGTCCGAAGAGCCTGTGCTGGAAACCGGACGACACTGGAGATGAACATCCAAAGGCGATGGCCCGGCCTGGAGCTCCTCTGCAGGAGTGGAAGGGCAGACGTGCTCCCCCTGTCCCTTTTTATTCCAAGCCTATTGGTGGGTGCCACCCACATCTGGGTGGGTTTCCTTCTTCAGTGTGCAGCCACATGTCAGTCATCCATGGACACCCCCCAAACGGCTGGACCAAACCCCTGGGTGAGCCTTAATCCATTGACATTAACACCACGATTAACTCCCACAACCACAGAGAAGTCTGATCTTGGGGGGCAAAGATAAGAGGTGTACACTGGAGTTCCAGTTCCAGCCTCTGAGTGGGACAGAATTTCAGGACAGCTTCCTTACCACCAAGAAAGACTTCTAGTGGTCTTGGCACCATGAGTAGTTACTGCTAATGTGCAGGTGAACTTTTCTAATCTTCCCTATGATTTTTTTTTTTAGCGTACTTGACTTTACACTGATTCTTGTATATCTTAACATTTTCACTTATATCACATGCATTTCCCTAACTTATTAAAATTCTTTGCAACATCGTTTTCTTCCTGCAGAATATCTGATTACAAGTCTGCATTATAATTCTCTTAATATTTCCCTAATGATGAGCACTTAAACAGTTCGGTATTTTGCCTGCTATAAAGAGAGCCATTATAAGCCTTTTTAAATGAAAATCTTGGCCTGTATTTCAGGAGATTTTCTCAGGATAGCTTTAGATGTAGAATTTCTGAATCAAAGAATGTGAATATTTACAAGATTGGCGGCACACTGCCAAATGCTCAACCTGTTCTCACCAGCCACGGTGATCCCATCAGACACTGTGTGCCTTTAGTTAAGCTTCTTTTAAATAATCTCTGCCTTAAGTAGTGTATTCAAATGTGATACAGACACATGCACATAACTCCACACATGTGTGTGTACACATATAGTTATATGTATGTGTATATATGCACCTGTACACATATATCTGTATATTTGGATTAATAATGCAGCCACACATTTTTTTCCTATTAGAATAATTTTTCAAAGGCAGGTGATTCCTAGTGTTTGGAATAAACAAGTTGGAGGACTTCCTTCTCACTCCCTAAGGGGCAGCTGCAGTTAGCTGCCAAGAACTCTAATGCAGCTTAGTTGTTTCAAATCTACAGCCAAGTTCTTGTGTAAATCAAACACGTCTGGGAGGGGAAAGCCCTCCATATAAACAGTAAAAGATATGTTTCTGATGGTATATTTCAACACAGTATTGAAAGAAACGGAGAAATACTCAAGGTAGGAAACTACTCATATGGCTCTGTTTACTTCTCGGCACCTTCATATTTCACGGCTTTGGCTCATTCCAACGGTCCTAGGATGAAGGGGCGGGGCTTATCATGCCCTGTTTACCAGTGAGGATCCAGATCTCCGAGAGGACAGCCACGTGACTCTGCTCCCCGTCGCCTTTCTGGAACCAGCGTGTCTTCTTCTGCTGCTGACAAGCGACTGCCACATGCCAAGAATCTCATTTGAGTTGTCAGTCCACATCTGCGCCCACTTACTGCACAGGTGCCGGTATCGCAGGTATGTACAGGTGCCAGCATCACCCAGGTGCCCAGGGTTGCACAGGTGCTTAACAGTGTACAGCTGCCCACCATCTCACAGGTGGCCAGCACGGCACAAATGTTAGTATAGCAGAGATGCTGGTACTGAACAGATAGCAGGACTTTGAACTATGTGGAAAAGACTCTCTCTGGAGTCTCCAGGTTCCTATTTATTCACCTTGCAGGAAAATTAGAAGATTGAACCAAGCCCCATACTGGTCTCTATGACCTTATCTCAGACACACTCCTGGGTACTCTGCCCGAGGTAAGCTTTTCTCTGCATCCTGCCCTGCATAGGTCAGGCTGTCATTCCTGCAGGAGAAAGGTGTCAACTGAGCCCTGGGAAAGCAGTACAGTGCAAGCCATCTGTTCCACTATGTTCACCCCTGGTTAAGCCATGCAGTTATACCTTAGCACCCCCTTCCACCCCCTAACTCCAGGTTCCTCTACTGTAAGCAGTCTGGACAGGGGAGGGAGGTGTGGGACCTCAGTGTCTCCTGCTTCCCCTCTGCTTGAGGAACACATAAGGCAGAGACCTTTGCAATACTCCCCCTAAAGGAGAGAACTTGAATTGTGCAATTTTTGGCTGATACAGGGTTCAAAGCTGGGTATTGTGCCTTCCCTTGGCAGCTCAGATGCCATGTGGAGCAGACCTGATGAGTAGTCCTTCTGAATCCTCTGTTTTTATTTCCCTTCTGGGAGTCTACCCAAGTATTCTTTGTCCCAGAGAAGACGCGGATGCAACTATATGATACTGAATAACCTGGTTCATTCCATGAAAATCTTAGTTTCAGAGGCTGAGAAGCAGTCTTCCTCTCCCAAACCCATGAAATGATCTTGATCTTTAGCTTGAAGGGCTGCAGTGTTGACATGATGCCCCGTTAGCCAACACAAGTCAGCTGATTCACAATGGTGTCAAAAGAAGATTTTAGCTCCATCTCTTATAAGCTGTTTTTCCCTATTCAGGTCTTCATAATTTCTAGGCTTTCTTTCTAGAATACACATTCTACAGTAATTTATCTTCAACATTGGCTGCCAAAGTGATTTTCACATCTGACCTTATTTGTGCCCCTTACCTCTCTACAAACCCCTCCAAGGGCTCTCACTGCCGATGAGACAACATCCAACCTGCACAGTATGGAACCCAGGCCCCTCATGATGTGGTTCTTGGTAATCTCTGGCTCATCCATCCATCCATCCATTCTGGCCTTAAACTTCAATCTTGCTTCTTTCTCTGAATTTGAAATCCCCTCACCTGAATAACTCTTTTAGACCCTAGCTTGGATCTCTTCTTCCAAGAATCCTTCATTGGATTTAGGCTGTTAGATCATTAGGTCCTCTTCATTGGGCCCTGGCTGCTGGAGCCACTTTTGCACATGTTCTTTCATAGGGAGTGTTCTCCAGGGTGCGATAAGGCTCTGCGCAGTCCTATGTCTCTGGCATTGTGCTTGCCAAGTGATGTAACCTCAGACGAGGTTTGTTTGTGGACTGCATGAAGGGAAGGATGGAGGTGTTTTGCAGCCTGGGTGCTCACTGTCCTTTGGTTATAACATTTCCACTGTCGCCAAAAAAGACAATGACCCATGCACAACAGCTGTGAGCAAAATTGTCCTTGTCTGGAGTCAGGGGCAGCCTGACCCTGGGTGTCTCAGCAGGCCTGGAGTATGCTTGTGATCTTGAGGGCTGAATGTAGCCCTAAACACTTTTTGACTTAGAGAGAAAAAGAAGAAATTCAGCTATTTGAAACATAATAGTTGGCCAGTGTGTTTGGTTGGAAGTTGAAGAGTGGGAGGTCTGAATATGTTAAATTGAGGTCTGTACCATTGGCAAGAGAGCCCTCTTGATCTCAGGCAGGTCTTGGAAATAGAGGCTGACAGGGTCCACCCAACCTCATTGCCAGGCTCTAGACTTAGGAAGCTGAGACTTTCCCCCAGCTGCAGACTTCCATAAATTCCTGTGATGGGAGGCCAATCCAAACAACCCAACTTGCAGCTCTATGCTAACAAAAAGATGGAAAAAGTTTCCTAATTTAAAAATCCCCTTGTGTGATCCAAAAGGCTAATGTTTTTGATTTTCTGCTGAGAAGGTTGGGATACTTTACAGGGCTATGAGCCTAGTTATTCAGCACATTGCTGGGGTTTAGTGTAATGCCCATCTGTTCCAGCAGAATTATTGTGCTCTCATGCCGACATGTGCCTCCTCTGTGGAGGTGATTTTTCACAGACACTTCCGTTTTTCACATCTGGTAAGTGAGGTGGGAATGGTCCATGGTTCTGACCTATCTTTCATATGAAATATTTGCATATGTGTATATAAGACAGTCTAGGAAGGCAGAGGTAGTGTATCCTTCCAGAGCAAAAGCCGGGCATGCCGAGTGTCTGTTACAAGGAATTCTGGTATTTTTTTTTGTGCTTCTCCTCTGGAACTTGATCTACCATCAGGGCAAGCTTCTCTGGGGTGATTTACATCTTCCTGGTGGACCTGGGGGTGGGGAGATTTGATGAACATACGTTGAGGGTCAGCCCACCTCTTCTGACAGTAGCCATGGGACATTACAGGCCAACTTGCTCACTCGAGAGCACGGCATAATCTCAGTCCCTTCGGAGTTACAGGCAAACTTACATCTTTATTTAAATAAATATTCTAGTGTCCTAAAACTCAAATATTTTGATATCATGTTGGTGTTGAGAAGAGAAGAGTGTGGAAAAATTAAGTAACTTTCCTGGGTCACAAAGCTAGCTAGCACCCAGGGTGAGATTTTTGTCCCATTCTGATTCCAGAACCCCTTTCTTTCCATAACACCATGTTGATTTGTCGCACTGCAAACATTAAAATGCCTGTAGTTCTGTTCCTGGTACTGGGCCAGTTAAAATCCTGCTGGCCCTAAGTCATTGCGTTATTATGATGATAAAAATGTTCAGGAAAAAAAAACAGCAGCATAAACAAGATAAAATCATCAGAAGTTTCTTCCATTAAAAAATGATAAAACAGTTCTTCTCTAGTATTTACATAATGCTTGGCTCAGAGCCCTGACCTGCTGTCCTTTCTTCTGGAAAACAGATGAGAACCATTTCTCAGCAGGCAGGACGGGGTGAGTCATGTGAGTCCAGACTAAACAATGGGGTAGCAGGAACAGGTGAGTCTAGTGTTGGTGGGGGGGGGGGATGGTCTCCAGCTCTGGGCTCAGAGTCAGAATCTTTCTCAGGCTTTGGAAACCCCTTTGTAAACTTCCACGGTGCATTTTCATCTTGTATCTTGGTTATTTTGATCACTGCCTTATCCTCATGACAGAGACTGACTTGACCCATTAAGCGTCCCAATTGCCCGTCTGAATAACCCCGATTTCTTGGCACGGGTCCTAATACGCTTTGTGGCCCAGTCCTCACCTATTCCCAGATGACCCAAGCCCCCTCTCTGAAGACTCTTCTGTCCATCTCATTTCCCAGGTAGCACTGCTGTCTCCCTTTACAATTTTCAGATTTATCTGTCTCTTTACTTCTAGCATTCTCTACACTTCACAGCTGTATAAATTTGCATTTCTATCTTCTTCACCAAGCATTGACCCCCTTAAGGCAGAAACCACTGTCTTCAGCTATGCAATTCCCACATTTCCTTGTGTATACACGTACACATACCATGAACACACACAAACATTATCACTGAATAAGTCTCTGACTTATGATAATTTGACTCACGAGTTTTTGACTCTACAAAGTTAGGGAATGGTAGTTATATCATTGTTCTGATTTTTATTTTCACTACAATATTCAATAAATGAGGTGAGATATTCAATATGCTATTATGAATTAGGTTTTGTGTTAGATGATTTTGCTCAAATATACAGGGCGAAATGTATGTGTTCTGTAGGATTGAATGGTCCCAGACCACTGTCTTTGTTGCTGAGATGAAATGCCTGATACCCACGAGTTAAAGGAGGAGAGGTTCACTGTGGCTCAGTTTGTAGAGGTTTTAGTGCATAGTCGGCTGGTTCCAAGGCAGGGCGGCATGACGAAGGGGCACAGAAGAGGAGAAACGACCCACGGCAAGGCAGGTAGGAAGCAGGGTAACTTCATTCTGCTTTCCCTTTTTATTCCAGCCAGGCCTATTGACTGGTGCCACCCACACCCAGCGAAGGTCTTGTCTCTTTGGTGAATCCATCTTCCATACCCAGAACTATGCTAAACCAGTCAGTGGAACCCTGCAGTGTCACACACCCAAGGGCCAGTACCACACACCCGTGATCTGATTGCTTTCCAAAGCCCCGCCAGCGAGGGCGCAAGGGTTTGGGGGGACATCTGTTTAAGCCACAACACTAGGCTGTTATATTTGGTAAGTTAGGTACACTGAATGAAATTTAGAGTTTATGGTAGTTTCAGTTTATGATGTGTTTATAGGGGTGTAACACAGAGGAGAGGCCAAGGCGCATCTGTGCTCCTGCTCTGAGGATGACCACTCTCTAGAAGTACAGGTTATCCTAGGAGGGTTGGTACAGGTACTCTGCCATGAGGTCATCTAGAGAAACATTTTCTTTTTGGTAAGCGCAGCCTGGGCCGCCTGCCTCCCGTGACCCGTGGTGTGGATGCGGAGGGACTACGCATTGCTGACTTGACCTTGCTACTGTCCTGCCAAGGCCGGGCAGCCAACCCCTCTCCATCCTCTGCTCCTGCCATGCGGAGTCATCTCTCCGCCCAGCTCAGCTTTTAGCAGGGACGGGGTTGGAAGCACAGGAGTCCAGGTTACCCTGGGCCGGGGCTGCTGGATGGCCCAAACCTGGCCTGGGTGCTCACCCCACTACTCGTGAGCCACTGCCGCATTCGGGGGCCCTGGCACTCCTGCTCTGCTCCCCGAGCAGTTCCTGTGATCAGCCACAACCTGCCCAAGGGAGAAGGTGCAGGCAGGTCTGATTCAAATGTTCCTCTGCTGCTAGCGGCAGTGCGACTTCCAGTGCCCCTCTGCCTTCATGAGCCTCGGTTTCTACAGACCTAGGGGACGGACGAGGCCACCCAGCTGCCTGACTGGCATGAGGGTTATAGGAGCTTGTGTGCAAGGAAGCCAGGGTGTCCTGCAGTGTGCTGGGCGCCCTCTCCCCTCCCACACTGTCAGCCTCTCCCTCTGCCTTTTCCTGTCCTGGCTCCCTCCTCCCTCTGAAAGTTCTGGAAGCATCAGTGTGTGTGTACCTGTGCATATGTGTACTGACTGGCATTTGTCGCAGACATGCTGCATGATGACTCAAGGGGCATTGCTGGAGAAGGAGTCCGAGATGAAGAATGCCGCTTCCTGAACTGAGGGGACATTACTGATTTGCACGTGTGTGTGTGTGTGTGCGTGTGTGTGTGCACGCGCACACTATGCCATTAGGCCACTCTACCCTTTTGTGCACTGTCTGACCTGTAGCTTCGCCTGCTGGCTCTGGCCTGGGCCACTTTGGATGACTCCTCCCACCAGCTTGTGTCACCACTGCTACTGCTGATCCCGACCCCGGCTGGGCCCGCATCTCCACGGGTTGGGGCGCAGCTGTTTCCACAGCTTTCCCGGGCCTCTGGGTGGTCAAAGGGAACGAGGACGAGAGGAGATGAGGAAGGTAAGGCACGGAGACAGGGAGCCGGCTCCTGGGTCAGCCTCAGGCAGCGCGGCGGGAGGAAGGGTTGCGGCCAGCGTCCCTCCCCAGGTGGACGTCAGCCCTCAGGGAGGCCGGGGCTCAGGGAAAACTGTCTTCTCGGAACCTTTTCCAAACACAGGTAGGTCAATGTGAGGCGGCTCCGATCCAATCTCAAAGACAAGGCCGTGCCGGCATGCTCTCAAAAGCCGGAAGTGATGTCACAACAGGAAGAGAGCTTAGAAGTCACTTTGCTTTTCGCAAATGTGCTCCAAGGAATGCTGGGCCCACCAGTCTGCCGCAGGTCCTTTGTAAGGCAATGGGGCCTCTGGCCACGCAGGGTTGGAGGCTGCCGCGTTGCTTTGCTTCTTCCCTCAGCAGCTACATTTTACGTTGTACTAGTAAAGGCAGCTTCTAAACTTATTTGCACACAGAGCACCCTTTTCCTTCAGGCTATTCCACAATCACGGTCCCAGGCTGGCGTTCCGTAGATCTGAGACACAGCGGTGTGCAGCTGGGTCCTGCCGTCTGCGATTTTACTTTCCAGAGTTTCAGTTACCCACGGCCAACTGCGGTCTGAGACTATCAAGTGGAAAATTCCAGAAATAAACAATTCATACTTTTAAAGTAACTTTTATTACAGTTTATAGTTATAATTGTACTATTTTGCTATCAGTTATTATTGTTAATCTTTTACTGTTTAATACATAAATTAAACTTTCGGCATATAAAATGAAACAAAAACCCTCTAGTATGTAAAGTTGGGTATTATCTTTGGTTTCAGGTACCCACTAGGGGTCTCAGGACATATCTCCTTCTGAGAAGGGGTGACTGCTGTTTTCCAGGCTTTTAATGTATAAACAAGGAAGGGAGGGTCACGAGTGACCTGGGCGCAGCTGAAGAATGGCCTGTGTCCAACCAGGCTCTGCCCTCATCAGTCCCTGTGAGCTCCCTCCGCTTCTCCCCATGATATCCCGGGGACCTCTAGCTCCTCTGGTTAGTGGCCATTTTCAACTGCATTTGGATCCCAATTAGTTTCCTAGGGAAAGCAAGGGACTGATTTTTGCTGACTCTTCTGTGGGGGTGGTGCAGACTCAACAAGCAGAGGGTCTCTGAGCAGGCGGGGTACCCCAGGGTAGTCTTTAATCTGCTACTGGTCTCTGATTGTTGAGCTGTTGGGAATCTTCCAAAGACTCACCTGGGAGGGGACGGTTAATGAGTTCATTTTCTCTCTCTGTTATTCATCTTAAACGACAGTTAATCCTAAGGAGGCACTTAGAAGTGATTCAATGAGGAAATTTCATCAACCAATCCATGCACATTCTTCCCTGTGCTACTGACACTGGATACAGAGAACACTGAGTATCTGACATGTTTATTCCTGCCCTCTATGCTGTGAGTTAGGTACCACAGAGGTACCATTCTTGGCATCATTTCCTCTTGAGAGATGAGAACACTGAGGCCAGAGAGGACAAGCAAGTTGCCTAAGGTCCCAGGACCAGGAAAGTGGATCTGGAACACAAGCCCAGGGACTGGGGCTCCACAGTCCATGTTCAAAGCTCTGGGAGCCATTGTCACTGCGACTATGGACGGATAGGGTCTATGCGTAATTATTTAACTGGTTCATTTTTTTCTGATACTATGCATCAGAAAATCAGCACTTCAACTGGTGCCTTGATCCCTGGGACAATCTATTTCCAAAGGAATATTTTATCTTTCCATTTGTTTCATGCAGCTGGTGGCTGTATGGGTAAAGGGGCGGGTCATGTGTCCCTGCTTCCTCGCCAGAACTAGACAGTCCCAGGGATCACGGGTCCTGTCAGAGAAAACAAAATCACAGTGGGAAAAAGCAAGCACTGTTTCCCAGGTAATCATGGTAGTGCGGTTGGACTCTGAATGCCTGGTTACACTTCAAATTTATTTCCAATCATTTTTGAGCGGGATCAATGGGAAACAAAGGTACCTTTTAGCTCAGGCACCCGCTGTTCCCCAAATGTCAAGGACTGACATTTGATGCAATTATTCTGAGTCGGGATGTCGACGTCATGGCACCCCACCCCACTCAGGCCGGTGAGATGACATCCTGCAGCGCTCAGGGAGACCCGGATGTCTGCACTTTCTCTCCTCCTGGCAGAACAAAGGCTTGCCTCCTGGGGTGGCCACTGCAGTCCTGGAGAGGAGTCTCACAGCCTGGGCCTCCTCCTCCCGCCCCGGCCGGCACCCACTGTTCTCAGGTGCGAATCTCAGGGAGAGCCTGAGCCCGTGAGGTCTGTCTGGTGGTGCCAGGAGTGGTGGGAGGCGTCTTCCACCCTGCACTCAGGGGAAGTCTTTGGGGAGGTGAGGCCTGTCACCCCTCAGATAAAATACTCCTTTTTGCTGGTGTCGCCGGCATCCTGGAGGGCAGGGTCGCTCTGCAGGGCCACATCGGCGCTCTCGGCAAACTCTGTGCCCTTGGCCTCATTGGTGTGATACGTGCCCTTGTGCCGGAACAGGTATCGGAGCATGACGAGGAGAAGGCAGAGCAGGACGAGGGTCACAGCGGTGATCACAGCTGGGGGAAGGAAGACATTCGGGGGTCAGTCTGGGGCCGGTGCCTTGGGGCTGGGGAGTTTCAGAACCCACAGGGCTGTGTCAGCTAGACAGACGCGCTGCTGTAGCAGCACCCACCCCAGGCTGGCAGGCAGTCTGCTTCCTGCCTTGTGCTTCTCCCTCCTGCTCATCTCGAAGGATCTCTTTCCTCCTCTTCTCTTCCTTCCTCCTTTTCCCCTACCTGCCCCCATCAGCACACCACTGGGTGGAGCAGCAGCCCAGGACTGGCCCCTGCGGGGAGGCACTCACTGTGGGATGTGCAGTTGGCATGGTGAAAACATGGGCCTTGGTTTGAACTGAGCAGTGTTTGGGACTCTGAATTTTCATTTCTTCAGATGATCCCAACTGGGGGTTTTCCGGGACATGGCACTTTCTGTGCAAAAACCAGGAAAGTCCCAGAAAACTGGGAAGAGGTGGCTGCTCTCTGTGCACCCTCAGAACGATAAAATGATGACAGCGTCTGACAGTGCTTGGGCCCGGTGGTGGGTGTGGCTTTGACAGCTGCCCCTCACCCGGCCGGCTGCCATTTACGGGGAGTGAGGATTCTTGAGGCTGGCAGAACGAGTGGACTTGGCCTGACAGAGGCCACCGAGCCAAGGTCAACAGCTTGGGTCTGTTGGGAAGGGGAGAGGGCCGGGAGTGAGGTATGAGGCAGGTCAGAAACGGGCAGGTCACTCGTGGCCCTGGGAGCGATGGACAAGGCATCACATCCGGGGAGTCTCAGGAAGGCTGACGGCCGGCAGGCTCACGGTGCAGGTGACTTTGGCCATTTGCCTTACGGCTGCAGAATAAGCCTCTGTGTTTCCTTGGAGTCAGGTTTACTGAGGGGGCTTCGGGGAGAAGTTACTGGAGAATGTGCTGAGGCTAAAACTGCTCCCAAGGCCCATTTTTAGGGGACAATTTCCTAAACTTTCCTCTGCCTTCTGAGGGAAACTAGTGTCTGCTCAATGTTAATAACAGCATCGGAGGAGAAAAGGCCCAGGGCCCAGTGACGGGGAGAACTGTGGGGCTAAGTAAAATCGCACAGGTGTCTTTGATGGCTTCTTGCTGCCTCTTTAGCTTTTTCTTCTAGTTGTAGAGGTCCCCTGGGCTGTTAACAAGCTAGGATCAAGGCTGGGAGAGGGACTGCTCCCTGCCCCAGGGCTCGAGCCTCTCTTGCCCTCAGCAAGCTTCTGCATTCTCTGCCAGGCACCACGCCGAGCATTTCTTAGGCGGACTGGAGTTTTCTACCCCATAATCAAAGCCTCCCCTGAAGAAGGAGGTGGCTGATGATGGGACTCTCGCGAGGGCTAGTTCTTCCCTGGGATCAGTTGCCAAAAGGGACTGTCATGCCAGCTCACCTGCAATAATGGCGATGTCCGTCATTGTGGGAAAGGGTGGCCCTGCGTCAGGTGCTGGCGTGGTGGCGTGGGGTGTCTGTGAGTCATGATGAAACACCGAGGGGGAGACTGCTGCGGAGAGAAAGGAGGAGTCTGAGGGGAGGCAAAGCTGTCTGCGGCGAGCGCGCGCCCTCTGCACCGCTGGAAGCAGGTCTGTGCATGGCCTAGGCAGACAGGAATGGCGGTGTCTGCACAGACCACTGCCGGGGTGCGCCGACCTGACCCGGGCCCGGCTTGGCTGCTGACCAGGCTGGAGAACCCGACAACCCTTAGAATCACCAGGTCACTCAGGACTGTGGGGTCCTTGCTGAATCCCAGCTCTGAGACTGGTGCCCACGCTGATGGACACCCACCCGGTATCAGGGTGACTGAAGTCTGCATGGCTGGGCTTAGCGCAGGCCATCTGTGAGGTGTCTGCTCTTGCCAGGCGCTACTTTAGCTGCCTTTGATCTGTGCCCCCCAGCGGTCCACACAGCAATTCAGTGAGCTCTGGTGTTAGCAGCCTGTTTCTTCAGACAGAACACTGAGTCTTAGAGATGTGACAAGCCTGTGGTCCCAGAACCCATGCAAAGACGTGTTGGGAGTTTGTCATCACTCTTACCTTAGGGGTGCACTTCCCATCTGGAGAACCCCTCCCTGAGACTCCTCCCTAAATCACTGCATCGATTCTCCCGGGAGACTAGTGGGTCTGCGGCCATTTGAGTTACTGTGGTTTTCTGCAGCCCAGTGATCTGGCTGATGGGCAGAGATCTTAGGGAGAGTGGGAGCTTTGAGCTGCTAAAAGCCATGTCTCCTGTCCTTTGGGAGATAGTGAGAAGGAGGATTTATTAGACCATGGAAGCATCGGTGTTGACATGGAAATGCCATATTCCTATTACAGCAGCTATACATATTAAAAAGAGATGTATGCTTTCTAATCGGCGTTTCTGCTCAGAGGACCGCTGCAAGGACAATGCTATAAGGTCATCTCCCCAGGGAAGCTGCCTGGCAAGAAACTGGCTGTGGATGTCAGGAGGGAAAGTGAGGGAGGGAGAAACAGTCCCCAGACGAGAGGCCCAGAACAGATGAGCAGAAGAGCCCCGGTCAGAGGTCTGGGACCAGCAAGGAGCCCAGAGATAAGGAGGAAGATGAAACCAGCGATCACGTCAACGAAGGGAAAGAGTGCGCAGGCGCCCGGGGGCAGCAGGGAGGAGGGATGCTTATGACCCGAGGCATCCAGCTCGCGTGGACACTGGGTTCTGCTGCCCACTGTGGACAACGCACAGTGACTGAGTACCTAGCATGCGGTATATTAGCAGACATTCACCGAAGGCAGGAGAAAGGCAGGGCGCATGAACACGTGGATGAAGGGGCTGCAGCACTAGGTCTTTCTTAATCACCAGACACCAGGAAGAAGGAGGACACCTCACTCAAGGATGGTTCCAGAAGCTCCAGTACAATTCACCAGCAGAGTTTTCCGGGTGAAGACCAGCATTCCTTAAATCAGTTTGTCCAGTGCGATCAGCCTGTTTCTTCTTCACAGCAGTCCATACTTGCTCACCACACACCAGGCTGTTCTCAACTTTTAAGACCCTTCAACTTACTTTGGTCTTGCAAAAATTCCTTTGGGCAGGGCTTATTATTGCCCCGTTTTACGGATTTGGAAGCTCAGTCGAGAAAGGTGTCATCATTTTCTCGGGTTCAAGCAGCTGTCAGGAGCATCAGGAGTCAGTTAGAGCCCAGGCAGCTGGGAGTGCAGGTGGGACCCCACAGGGCACTGCTGAGGGGCGCTGGGCAAGTGGGCTTCGGACCTGCAGACCCAGTCAGAGAAGTCCCTGGCTCAAGGGCTGGGCGGCGGCCAGGGCTCTGGGGAGTCGGAGGTGGAGTGCAGGATGAGATGGCTGTGGGGAAGGGACAGACACACTGACTCAGTCTGGGGCTTTTCCTCTTTGCTCTGGCTTCCTCAATGCCCCTGTGCAAGTGAGGCCGGCAGCTGACAGTCGAAGTTCACTAACCGACTTTTCCTTTTGGTTGAGAAGGTCAAATGTGTCCATTCTTCCTTGAGCATTTGTGGCTATTATTCCAGCAGGGATACAGGATTCAGGCTGTGGGTTTCTAGTAGATCGGAGTGCCCCGCAGAAGCCAGGGGCCAGCTCATTGCCCATCCATCCCCTTCTCCCAGGAGCCCGTCTCTGGTGGCCGAGCGCTCTGTGTTTACCCCCTCAGCCACAGGCGGCCGAAGGGAGGACGCAGGTCTCTGTCCCGGGGGCTGGCTGCAGAGCTGTAGCCATTGATGTGAAAAGTTAGAATCCCCTGACGCTCTCTGTGACAAAGGACCCCTGGGCCAGAGGATCACTGCCACTATAGTGCTCACCTGGGCATGGGGACGGAAGTGCCAACTAGACCACCTGTGTCACAGCACGCTTGCCGGTCTCAAGGTCAAAATGGTGACCCCCATAGCTCCCGCTGGGTCACTTTGTACACAATCTTCCTAATCCCAGGGCACCAAAGTGCGATACAATGTAGCTTACTGCTGTGACCGCCTATAAAATGGTCCGGTCGCATTCCTCCTCTTAAACACAGTCCTGCTGCTGCGGCTGTGCAGAACGATCACGCAGACGTTGGCGCTGGAAGGCTCACGGCCTGCACCACACCGTCCACAGTGAGCTCCAGCCTCGCTGGCCCTGGAGGACACGGTCATTCCTGCGTCACCAAAGGGACTCAGCAGCAGAAAGCAGAGTCAGGAAAGCGTCTCAGCCCTGTGTGCACCTCGGAGTCTTGCTCAGTCATTTTCACAGCTGGGCATTCGCCGTGGGGACCCGTCCCCGGGAGAGGGGTGCAGAGTGGGGGAGAGGTTGCAACTCATCCCTCAGAGCGCCTGGCTCCAAGTTCTTCTTTTAAATTAATAGGGTCTTATTTTAACACCAAGGCCTAGCTGCTTTGGTTGAGCCATAGAGGACAAGGTCAAAGGTGGAAAACCTCGTCTCTATTCTAGGGCCAGAGGATAAAAATGCAGTCCTCCTAATCTGAAGATGGTGACATCAGGGGCGATCAGCAAGAAAGGCGAATTCTCCAGGGAGAGGCCCTTGTCGTTCTCGAGTCATGTGGTGTTTGCAGTTTATGAAGAAAGCGGCAGACACCCTTCTATCTGAATGGGACAGAACAAGGAAAAGGGGTTCTTATTTCCCTGGTCCCAGCCCCCAGCAGACACACCCTGCCGCAGGCCTTTAGACAAATCTAATTCAGAAGCGACGGGAAGGGAGTCAGAGAAGACTCTGCCCAGGCCCGAGATCTGGCTCCTGGGGTGGCTGCTGCGACTGGGAGCTGCCCGGGCTGGGAGGGGGCCTGTGGCAGCCGGTGACCACCGACCAGCGCAGAGACCACCGAGAGGGAGCTTATTAGTTCTGTTCTCAATAAGAGGAGGAAAATCTGCCCTTGAAGAAATCCATGTGGCTTTAGCACATGGAAAAGGAGACCCTGCCACTTCCAATTTGTGTCTGTCTCTTTATCAAGCTGGCCCATCAGCACAGGGAATGGTGAACAAAGGCCTTGGAGGAATTGAGGCTGAGGCAACAGAGGAGCAGCAGACGACACCTGAGAGTGACACAGCTCCAGCGTCCAGGCTCCAGGGAGCCCACCCCTGGACACAGTCCCTTCCTGAGACCCCAACGGTTGGGCTCAGGTCTTCCCAAGGGGATTTCTTTCCTCCTCAGAACTCAGCCCTGGGCTCTCCTCTAAACCGTTACACGTGCTCGGCATTTCTCCGCAGGGACCCACACCTTGTTATGGGCTGCTTTGCTCATTTTCAGTTTAGGGTCTTTTTGCCTGATCTCTCTATGGGCGGAGCTAATGGCGAAAGCATCCGAGCTGGAGGCCCACGGCCCTCCGCTCTAGTGAGTGTGAACCAGGAGCCTGTCAAACCTCTGACCTCTGCTCTTTAGGGTACAGAATGCCAGTTCTCTGGGTGCACGGACAGGACATGCTGCACAGAACCAGGTCGGGTATGTGGGTGTCCGCCAGGGAAAGAACGCAGCTCCTATTTCTTTGCAGGAGCCAAGGGAAAATTGGGAATACGGCAGCACTCAGTGAGAATGTGTTGGATGGTGCATAGCAAGAGAACAGATTAATGTGCACACCATCTACTGACCACAAAACACAAAATTCAAGGAAGGAAGGGATTAAATACTTGTAGGAGACTGAGTCTCCTTCTCAAAAGGCACCTTATCCTGCCATCCTTATCTTGAGCTAGGGTAAGAGCTGAAGTCTTTTCTTCCTCCTGCCTAACAAGGTTACCATGGGCTGAGGAGCTGGCGCATTGGTGCCCAAACGTGAGCATCAGAACTGCTGGGGGGACTTGTTAGCCACGGATCGCTACCTCCTCCCGCACCTTGGGATCCTTAGTAGTCATCAGGTCGGACGTGGGATGGGGAATCTGCATTTCTAACCTAGTCTTGAGTGCCGCGGATGCTGGTGGTCCACGACCTCACTTTGAGAACCACTGAGCGCAGGACTGTGAAAGTTATTGGCCACGTAACCCAGTTCAAATGTCAAGCATTACATTTCAACTGCAATCTGGGAGCCTGAGGCCAGGGGATCAAAAGCTCAAGGCCAGCTTGGGGCAATTCAGTGATTTATTGTGATTCTGTCTCAATATGAAAAGGGTCAGGGAGGTTGCTCCGTGCAATGATCTTGGGTTGTTTCACAGGTACCACCAAAAAGAAGAAGGAGAAGGAGAAGGAGAAGGGAGGAGGACAAAGAGGAGGAAGAGGAGGAGAAAAAAGCTTTGTAGGTATCCATCTCTGCACTCATTTTTGAGCTGCTGCTAGAGGACACGGACTGGATTTCTTGCTGTGATTGTCACCTTGACCGGTTCAAGAGATTCCGGAGAGAGGACTGGACATTGGGGTGCTACCTCAGGATCCTGGATGAGTGTCTGTTAGAAGGCGGGACCCCGAGCGCCATGGCGCCCTGGCGCGTGTCTTTGGGGGCGCACGCCTCGGTGTGCTCTGCTTCCCGCCGCCCTAAGTGAGCAGCTTTGCTCAGCTGGGTCCTTCTGCCTTGTGCTCCTGCCTCAGATGCAGCCAAGCTGCGACTCAAACTTGGGAAACTGTGAGGCAGATGACGCTGTTCCTCCCTCACGTGGAGGGCGCCGGGAATTCTGTCCAGGGACCAAGCCACAGGCCTTAACGTCCGCCGCGTGTCCGGGGAGGTGGAAGCGCTGATGCGGAGCCCGGCCCTCCACGGGTTCCAGGGAGCGCGCTGGCGTTTGATCCGTTCTCTGTCCCGTGTCACAGCTGAATAAATGCCCTCCCTCCGATTCCGAAGTCACTGAACAGTCACTCCACAGATGCGCGCTAGGCTTCGGGGACCAAATTCTCAGCACGCAGCGGGCCCCTGCAGAATGGGGGTCACCCCCCTGCACCCGTGCCTGGGGGCGCAGCTGCCCTGCGTGTCCGCACACGTGACTCACGTGCGGCCCCCGAGGCCGCGGTGCAGCCCGGAGTCGCACGGTGGCGCCCTCTGAGGGCCTCGCTCTAGCTGGATCATGCGCACTCATCTTGACCACTTCTCTGGGGGACTTCGCTTTAAAAATCATATAATTGCATTTTCAGCATAATTAGGTACCTAATTATGTGGCTAAACGGCCTCGATCAAGCTCCATGTGTAAATAACGATGATTTAGTTAGCCAGGCTCTGCGGCTGGGTTTCTCGGAGGCTCATCTGTCTGCACGCGGGCTGTGGAAAGTGTTTGTCTCCTTCCCTCGCGGGGTCCCACAGGCAGGAGCAGCGGAGTCCACGCAGGGGCAGGAGGAGCGGGGAAGAGGCTTCCGCAGTCTCTAGAGAGCAGCGGGCTGCGGCGTGAAGGCCCCGGCAGGAGGGGAGGCCTGGGAACCGGCAGCCGGGAGTCGTTTCTGCTGCTCCCGAGGATGCTCCTCTTCCTCTCAGGCCTGGGGGCGCCCGAGAACTGTCAGCGCTGCAGGAAAGGCCCGCCCCGTGCGGGGGACCCTACTTCCAGGGCGGTGGCCAGGCTCCCACAAGACGCTGCTGCGGGAGTTTACACAGGTGGCGAGCCAGTCTCCCTGTCTGTGACCCTGAAACCAGCTGTGGTGTGGACACGCCCGGTCCTAACTTCCTTCCGTAACGAAATGCCCACAATAACAACCTGCTTCCACTGTTTCCCAGGACAAGCTGCCAGAATCCGCTCAAGGATGGTTTGGAAACAGCTTTCCAAGAATGGATATGGGTAGAAAAGACAGCTCCTCTAGTCACTGACCTTCGGATGTCATAAACGCAAAGTCCCCTCACTGAACATGACAACTCCCCCCAGAAGAAGCGTGGCTGCCGTGTAGAGGCATGGCAGCCCGCTTCAAAGGACCCTAAAACTCCCCCTTCGCCATTCAAGCATCAAACAGCTTCTCCATCCTCCCTCCCTGTAATCCCCCTGCTGCCGACTGATTGGGGGCAGATTTGAGTATCTTTTTCAGCTCTTGGCTTCCTTGCTAGGCAGACGGCAACAAGGCCTCTTCTTGGTGCAAACCCCAGCTGGTGGCACCGTCTCTGTGTGCGCAGGGCAGTGAGCCTGTGTAGCATCAGTAGCATCGATGCTACTGTGATGTGTCTCTAACTTTGCCAGATTTGTGTTGGCGGGGTGTAAATACAAGGAGCATATTGCCTGGGGTACGGTAAAGACAAGGATAAATGCACATCCACAAACGGCTCTTTACAAAATTATCTTCCAAGCGCTCCAACCTGACGAATGGCACAAGGAGAGAGGGTGGGGCTTGGTGCCACAGACATCTGGCAGGAACCCCAGCTCCCGGGGTGGGAGGAGGGGGACACACATGTGTGCCCAGCTCCCACGCCTGCAGAGAGCGTCCCAGACGGCCCCCGCTGCCCCACGCAGGGAAACTCGCCCTCCTGTTCTTGTGTCTGCACGAATGGCTCCTCCACAGTCACACGCAGTGACGTGCGCAAGGGTGCCCGGGCACACACAGGCACACCCACAAGGCCCCCACAAGCCTGGACTGCGCCGTACAGGGTGGGGCACAGCAGCAGGCACGGGGACCGGTCCCCGGGACTGGGGAGGGCAGGGTG
>RJWM01004425.1:0-101688 GCA_004363535.1 Dasyprocta punctata | reverse complement strand
CCAACTGATCGTTATCATTATCTTTAAGGGCTCCCAAACTTCTGGTCTGATCTTAATCTCGTTAGTCCTATTCAAATGTCAGATCAATATACCATCAATTGTAAGAAAAAACATTTTATTGATTATCCCTTTGTTCTTAGGGAGTTTCTATAGTTTGTTTACTAATTTGGTGCACAGGAAAGAAAATAGAAGAAATCCTCCAAATTGGATCAGAGCACAAGTCAACACTATAGTTCCCCAGAAATATTAACCCATTCCCACAAAGCCAATTTTTATGTCGTGGCCTTTTCTTAGGAAATATCCTCCTTCCATGTTTGGACTTTGTCAGCAGAACATGGGTCTTTCTTTCCTTCCATGTTTGGACTTTGTCAGCAGAACATGGGTCCCTCTTTCCTTCCATGTCTGGACTTTGTCAGCAGAACATGGCTAGAAAAGGACGCGGCACTTGGGCAGCTGAGGCAGGAGGATGGCAAGGTCAAGGCCACCCTGGGCTACATAGTGAGTTCAAGGCCTGGCTGGACTACATAGCAAAACCTTGTTACAAACAAAACAAAACACAAAGCAATTAAAGAACACTTCAGGAGAATACATGTAACTTGCTGCAAGTGGAATATCTAACTCATGGTTCTAAATTAGAATCTGTTTTTCACATCCTAGCCTAAAAGAATGTGTATTATCATTTTAAATAGTTTTGCTGATTTTACGTTGATGTTTTAAAAGCCATAATGGATTCTTAGTTAATTCATGTTATTTACAATCTAACCTGTGACTGTGTCTGTCCGCTAGAGTTTTTAAATATAAAGCCATTATTTTTAATACAATTAGATTTTTTAACTGGAACCTTTCATTTTCATAGGGATTTGTAACTGGAGGAAAAGATGGTGTAGTAGCTCTTTGGGATGACTCCTTTGAAAGATGTCTCAAGACCTATGCTATAAAAAGAGCCGCTTTGGCCCCAGGATCTAAAGGTGATTTGGTTAGTTTATTTTGTAGAAAAATAGATTGTTCATTAATATACTTGGTTACTGAAGTGGAATACTTGGATTATATTTTTTCCTTCTTTACTTGATGGACATCACAGTTAAGTGGGAGAAGTCATTTGATTCCGCAATCATTAATGTTCTTTCAAAAATCTATTTTCTGTGATATAGATGATAAAATATTAACCAAGAACAGTATTATTAGTATTAATTTTTAACATTTGTAATTTTCTAAGAAAATTTTCATGTGAACATCATATTTATCACCAGTCAGGAATTTATTTTCAGACTTCGCACTCTTTTACCTTGGTGTTTTTTCCTCCTGCCCTGTAACCTCACAGGCCCTTCTTCCGTTTGCCCTTTACTGCATTTCTTCCTCAAGGCACTTTGCCGCACTCTTTCTGACCTCCAGGCCTTTCTCCATGCTATTACTTTTGCCTAGAATTTGTTCTTCTCTCCTCCTGCCCACTCCATTTACCTAACCACATGCCCGGTTTTCAAATCTCAAATGCTATCTTATCCTTTCCTTTCCCTCAACATCGGTAAAAACCTCTTACTGTATTCTCCTTTTCCCATATGCTCCTTCCATGAGCTCACTGTATGCTCTGTAAGGGATAGAAACTGGGTCTGTATCATTTTTACCAATGTATTACTGAAATCTAGCTTAGATTATTGTTAAGTACTCTAAGAGGAAAATGAAGTGGTAAGAGGGACTAATCTAAGTGGTAAAGAAGTAGTCAGGATGGTAGTAGGGGATCTGGGATAGAATAGAATTCTATACAAGTGTGCTTATTTTGAGATTAATAAATAATTGAGGGAGATGCAGTGCATTATAATACTTAAAATACAGAGGAAAGCAATCTTGTAATGTGATTTCATTGTCAAAATAGCATCATTGGCTATATATATATATATATATATATATATCCTTATAGTAATTTCACATCTACAAGAACATCTCCATTTAATATTTCAGGTCTTCTCTTGGAAGATAACCCATCTATACGTGCCATATCATTGGGACATGGTCATATTTTAGTTGGCACAAAGAACGGTGAAATACTAGAAGTGGATAAAAGTGGCCCAATAACACTTCTGGTCCAGGTATTTTAAATGTTAATGTGCTTTTATTTTTACTTTGCATGCAATTTGTTCTTTTGGTACATAAGAGGCAAAAGTTAGCAGTGGTTAAAAAAAATGTTTAAGGAAATGCCTGTTAATATATATAGGAAAAATTTTAATTTAAATATAGCTATATACTAGATACTAGTTAATATGTATATTTTCCTATAGAATAATTGCCAATATTTGAGTGAATGCCTATCACAAAATAAACTAGTTGTAGTTAATTTATCTCAGTAATTTATTTCATACTCAATTTTGTTAAAGTATGTTTGTTGAACATAAGGCAGTTACCTTTCTGTGAAACTCTTCAGGTAAGTCATTCTTAAGTTTTTAACCTACAAAAAGAAAAAAAATGAGTACTGAAAATGCTTAGCAGTTAAACGATGTTAGTAATAAAACAAAAATTCAAAAATATGAAAGAATTTTATGGTAGAAATGTGAACTTAGCCGGGCATGGTGGTGCACACCTTTAATCTCAGCACTCAAGAGGCTGAGGTAGGTGGAGCGTTGTGAGGTAGAGGCCAGCTTGGGCTACAACGTGAGCGCAAGGCCAGCCTGAGCTACATAGTGCGACCCCGCCTCAAAAAACTAGGGCTGGGAGTTTGGCTCAGTGGCTTAAGCACCTGTCTGGCAGGCGTGAGGCTGTGAGTTCCATCCCTGGTGCCACAAAAAAATAAAAAAAAATAAAAATAATGTTTTTTTACAAATATACTTGGGTCTGTTAACATATGAGTACCGTTTTCAAATGAATTAATACTTTCAAATTAAAATTTTCTGTTTTAATTTTATATGGTAAATACCAATATAGGTAACATAAACCTTAAGTGCCTGTCTGGCAGGTATGAGGATGTGAGTTTGATCCCTGGTGCCGCAAAAAAAAAAAAAAAAAAGTGAACTTGAACAGCAGGAATAGGTTCTAGCCACGTGGTTCTTAACATTTCCATCAAGAATGATGTATTAAGTTTTAGATGTACATTTAAGCAGTGTATTATATTTTTCTGAAAAGTTTGGAGGAAAATTAGTAAACACTATGAAACAGTTAAATGTTAGGTAGCATTTATCCTGATGAAAACAAGTCCTCATGCATTTATTTTTTTCTTAATGCAGACTTTCTTGCCTTCTAACCCCAACCTTGAAGAACTCTAAGGGGTGTGTGTTAGTATGAACATTGCATATGCATTTGATGCTCTGTTACGTTACTAGTGTTACAGTATTTTGAAATATTGAGAGTATGTATGTAAATAACAAAACACTGTATTAAATTAATGATATCTTACTGATTTCTTTCAAATAAAGAGGTGATAGTGTTTAATGTTTTTATAATCTCTTGGAAAATATTACCATTAGTATTCTTTTGCAGTTGAATCCAGATGGAATTATTAAAAATCATAGTTTCATAATGGTGAGAAAATATTTGGAAATCATAAATGACATCTATTAAGAAAAGCTTTAGGCAAAATGCATTTAACAGAGTTTATTTAGCATTCAGATATTAATGAATTGAGCAGCACTCAGCACTGGAAGAGGTTCAGGGAGATCTGTAGTAGCATGGCAGTGAACTGAATGTGGTAGACAAGATCTTTGATTGGTTACAGTGAAAAAAAACCTGAATTAGAAATTAATTGGCCTTTACTGATTGGTAAATTATAAGTATCTAGTTTCATTTTACTACTTAATTGAGGCCTCAGTTTCCATACACAAAAATGCAAAGCACAGGAGCTGTCTTACCCTATTAATCTCCCAAGTAAAATTGTTATTAATACATCTTTTTTTTCCCTTTTATGGGTATGTATGTTTGTGTTTATGATGCTGGGGATTGAACCCAAGGCTTCAGCTTCAATAGTTTTATAGTGTTTTATTTAGAATTTTCTATGTAAAATATCTTACCCCTCTGTAAGTAGAAATAATTTTAGTTCATCATGTCCAATCTAGATTCCTGTTAACTTGTTTTTCTTGCCTACTTACTTTTTTTTTTTTTTGGTAGGTTGGAATTATAACATTTATTAAAATAATGCTATTGGTTAACAGAAACAGCAAAGAGGCAAAGAATTAAAATGCAAGCTATATAAAATCCCAACTAAAACCCAAAAGTATCTAATGTATTCATTCGTTCATTAGCTAACTAAAAGCCCAAAACAAGACACCCAGTATAATAAAGTACTGCAAAATAGTTTTGCGTAATTATCTTGACTAGGATTTCTAGTGCAATGTTGAGTAAGTGGTGAAAACACACATCCTCATCTTATTCCTAATCTGAGGGGGAAAGCATTTGGCTTTCCCTTATTAAATATAATGTTAATTGGCCAGGTATTTAGCTCAGTGGCATAAGCACCTGCCTGGCAAGCACGAGGTCATGAGTTTGATCCCTGGTACCAAAAATAAGTAAAATGTCAGTTGTGGGGTTTTCATAGATGCTCTTTATTAGGTTAAGGAATTACCCTTTTGGTCTTTGTTTTCTTGCATGTTTCTTGAGTGGAGAGGGACCTCTCTCTATGGAGAGGATCATGTGGTTTTTGTTTTTCATTGTACTGGTAATGGTATACTACATCAATTTTTGGGTATGACAATCTTGCATTCCTGAAAATGGTGTGTAATTCTTTTTGTACATGTTGGATTCAATTTGCTAGTATCTTGCAGAGGATTTTAGCATATATGTGTATAAGGGATATTGATCTGTAGGTTTCTTGTGATGTCTTTGATTTGACTGTAATAATGACTTTCTAAAACAATTTGGAAAGTACTGTATCCCCTCTTATTTCTTGTCTTTCACCTTGATCTCACTCAACTGTTAAATTCCTTTAGTTGCTGACTAATTGTTTTCTTGTTTTAAACATTTTCCTGAGGTGCAAATTGCCTCACAGACCAAACTACATAATCAAATTCAGACTCCTTAGAAGGTAGTTTTCTAGGGCAGTACTTCAGGTTGCTTCTGACCTTAGGCAGGCTATTTCTGAGATTCTCTATTCCCTTGGATAAACTAGCTTTTCAGTTTAGATTTTCATGTTCTACTAGTCTACCAGTCTCTTCCCAGGTACTTTTCATTATAGTCTCCACTATTTTTTTTGAGAGCCTCTTAGGCATGAATTTTTCCACTCTGTACTGTAGATAAAGATAATCTGTTTAAGAGGAGATCAGGAGCTGTCTTTCTGGCTGCTTTTCCTTCTAGGTAAAATCTCTGCAAAGGAATCTGGAGTTGAAAGTCAGGGCAGTGGATGTTTCTCTGAGTGACCCAGGCTTTAAGTAACTGAATGCTTGGTAGGGAGAGAAGGGGCAGTCATCTCAGGTCTTCTTGGGTTGTACTTCAGTGGCACTGTTCTCAAGGTCAGGCTTCCATCTGAGATTAGGGGTTAGGAAGGAGGAGGAAGCATCTGCTTGTTCACTGTATTCTTGAAGATTTCAGATGCCTCAAGGGGCAGCTGAGGGCAGGATGAAAAATGCTAAAATCGTGTACCTCCTGGGAGGATAGCCCTCTGGTTGGAAACGGGAGACAGCCAGGTATTCCTAGTTGTGTCAGTCTAACATGAAATTGCCATTCGGACAAGTTTGTAGGAGGAAGAGGGACTGGATGTTAATTTAAATATCATAGACTAACTGTGCTTACCAAATTTTAGCACATTTTCTTCAATATATTTTCCTTCATTTGATTTATCTCCTTAAAAACATTTCCAAGCTGGGCGTGGTGGCGCACACCTGTAATCCTAGCACTCGGGAGGCTGAGGCAGGAGGATCATTGTGAGTTCGAGACCAGCCTAGGCTACAAAGTGAGTCCAAGGCCAGCCTGAACTGCATAGTGAGACCCTGTCTCAAAAAAATAGGGCTGGGGGTTTAGCTCAGTGGCATAAGCGCCTGCCTGGCAGGTGCAGGGTTGTGAGTTCGATCCCTGATACCAAAAAAAATAAATAAATAACATTTCCAGGCTTTAAATGATTTAAGGTTTAATTTTTTTCATCAGTTTCACAGGTGAGCAAGTCTGTGGGGCTTTTCATTGTGCCGTGCCATGTATGTACTTTTAGGTTGAATTGATCCTAACTCTGTTTTCTTTATAGGGACATATGGAAGGAGAGGTGTGGGGTCTGGCTACACATCCTTATCTACCCATTTGTGCTACTGTAAGTGATGATAAAACCTTAAGAATATGGGATCTCTCACCTAGTCATTGTATGTTGGCTGTCCGGAAACTAAAAAAGGGTAAGAGGCTCTCAGATTTGAGCATAGGTTAAGTTGTCACAATTTTCTAACCTTTAAAAGTATAAGAAACCAATAGTAGACACATAAAAGGCTTTTAAGTATTTCTTTTTTTTTTTTTTTTTTTTAAATTTTTTTTTGGTACCGGGGATCGAACTCACAACCTCACACCTGCCAGGCAGGCACTTACGCCACTGAGCTAAACTCCCATCCCTGGTTTTTGAGACAGAGTCTCACTATGCAGTTCAGGCTGGCCTTGAACTCTGTAGCCCAGGCTGGTCTCGAACTCACAACGATCCTCCTGCCTCAGCCTCCTGAGTGCTGGGATTACAGGTGTGCGCCACCACGCCCAGCTAGCTTTTAAGTAGTTTGAAATGTTTACTTAATATCTGCCTATTAGTGATGCTACATAAAGAAAAGTAAAGTGGGAATATTACAAAATTAGAGGGTCTGACAGGAGGAATTCCAGTGGGGCATGTTGGTAACAGTTACTGTAAGAAATATGATATAGTCAACAGATGAAAGAAAGGATTGTCTAGCCAGAATAACACCCAACTTGAAATTAAGTAACATGAATGTGTAATTCATTCAGTTAATTTATTTTTACTGATTTCTGTTGACTTAAGATGTAGAATTTATTATCTTTTAGGATTTCTGTTCAATATTTAACATGTACAGTTAAAATTTTTTGAAGTTAATCACAATCCATAGAATACTTGAACACTTGAATTCTGGTCACTGCCTTCCCTGTTTTTAGTTATTGATGCCCAGAATTTTTGTTTTGTTTCTTCCCCTCCTACACCCCTCTTCAATTGGTATTGTTATTATTGCTTTATGCAGTAAGTGTTTGTTCAGGTTCATCTCCTCTTACACATTTCTTTGCTCAGCATTTCTTCTTGCAGCTCAAACTTTTTTCTGGTATCATTTTTTCTTTCTAAAATATAACTTTAGAATTTCCCAAATAAAAATTTGTTGAAAATTCCTTCAGCTCCATTCTCATTTATTTCCATTCACTCTCTCACTTAGTCTGTTGCTCGCCCACTCTCCTCTCTCCCCTTCACACTCCCTTCCTCTTCCTCCCTCTCTCTCCTCTCCCCCCACAACCCCGCCTTTTTAACTTTTATTAGGACGTACTTCTAGCATATGATGATTATATTAACTGTAGGGAATTGGTCCATGTACATAACACATTTCAGTTCCCTTCTTTTTATCCCTTCCCTTTTATTTTTCCCTTTTTACACCTTCCCTTTTATTTTTCCAGCATCAGATTATTTATCTTATAAAACATTATAAAGTTAATTGTATACAGATTGAAAACCAGAGTAATAAACAAAAAACCACATAAAAACATGTGAGACAGTTGTACTAAGTCAAGGTGCACTTTTTTTTGGTTTGTTTGTTTGTTTTGTACCAGGGATTGAACTCACAACCTTGTGCCTACCAGGCAAGCGCTTAGGCCACTGAGCTAAATCCCTGGCCCTATTTTTTTAGACAGGGTCTCACTATGCAGTTCAGGCTGGTCTTGAACTCACTTTGTAGCCCAGGCTGGTTTTGAACTCACAATGATCCTCCTTCCTCAGCCTCCCAACTGCTGGGATTAAAGGTGTGCACCACCATGCCTGGCTAGGTGCACTTTTAAATACATTGTCTGCATTGGATTACAATAACTTCTTGTTTTCTTTTTTTTTTCTTTTTTGTTTTTTTTTTTTTTTGCGGCACCGCGGATTGAACTCACAGCCTTGCGCCTGCCAGGGCAGGCACTTAAGCCACTGAGCCAAACTCCCGGCCCTGGTTTTTTTTTGGGGCAGGGTCGCACTATGTAGCTCAGGTCGGCCTTGCGCCGCGTTGTAGCCCAAGCCGGCCTGGAACTCACAACGCTCCACCTACCTCAGCCTCCCGAGTGCTGGGATTAAAGGCGTGTGCCACCACGCCCGGCTTAACTTTTTGTTTTCTTTTTCTTTTTTCCTGTTACCTGTCTTTTACTTCATATTTTATATATATTGTTTTTTGTACAAGAGAAACCATGTGATATTTAAGCCTGTGTATCTGAGTTACTTAACATTATTATCTCATAGTACATCCATTTTCCTTCAGATGACTTAAGCTTATCATTCTTGATGGCAGAATAGTACTCTGTTGTGTGTAAATACCACATTTTTGATCCATTCATCTGCTGATGGCCATATGGGCTATTTCCAAGATTCAGCTATTATGAATTGCACTGCCATAAACATGAGTATGTGTACATTATTGTGGTTTGATGTCTTTAACTCTTTTGGGAAGATACCTAGAAGGGGATTAGCTGGGTCAAATGGAATTTCTACTTTAAGAAATATCCATAGTGATTTCCATAGTGGTTGTATCAGTTTATAGTCCCACCAACAATGTATATTCTAGATACTAGTTCTTTACTGAGGAGTAGCTGTAATTTTTTTCCCGTTCTGTAGGTTGTCTCTTCACTCTGTTAGTGTTTCCTTTGCTGTGCAGAAACTTTTTCATTTAATGTGATCCCATTTGTTGATTCTTAATATTATTTCTTATGCAATCAGAGTGTCTTAGTTACTTTTCTCTCATTGCTGAGACAAAATACCCAATACCCAAAATTAAGGGAGGAAAGGTTTATTTAGCTCACAGTTTGTGAAGGTTTCAGTCCATAATCAGCTGGCTCCAAGGAAGGGTGGTATGGCAGAGGGACAACAGTTCCTAGTGGCAGAAGATACCAAAAGCAGCAAGAGCAAAACAAAAACAAAAACAAAAGAGCAGGCCTCTTTTCCTGCCCTATACTGTATGTAGGCTACCCACCCTAGGGCAGGTATGATACTCACAGCCCCAGTCCCAGCACCAAGAAAATGAACCAGTCACAGACTACATTTAGCTGCCTCTGAAAAGCCTGGCCTCCATGACTACATGAGGCTTTTTTGGGGACATCCATATGCAAACCATAGCATTGGTTTTGTTCAGAAAGTCTTTGTCTGCACCTATGTCTTCACAAGTTTTACCTATTTTGTTTTTCAGTAGATTGTTTCTTTTTTAGTGTTTAGATTTTTGATCCATTTTGATTTTAGTTTAGTGCATAATGAGAGATATGGGTCTAAGTTCAACCTTCATGTGGATAGCCAGTTTTCCCAGCACCGTTTTTTAAAGACTGTATTTCCTCCATCAAAGATATTTGGCCCTTTTGCCCAAGATAACATAACTGAGTGTGCCTGGAGTTGTTTCTGTATCTTCTGTTCCATTGATCCACACCTGTGGGGGTTTTTTTGTGTTTGGTTTGGTTTGGTTTGGGTTTTTTGGTTTGGGTTTTTTGATTTTTTGGAGGGTGTTTTTGTTTTTGTTTCTGTTTTTTGTTTTGTTTTTGCTTCAGCCTTCTTAGTAGCTGGAACTACAGGTATATGTCACCAAGCCCCTCTTCTGACTTTGTCATCATCATGTAATACTCTTCTCTTGTTTAATAGCTTCAAGGACATATTTTAAATAAGTTTCTTTTTAGTAGAGACTGTGTCCCTATCATGATAAGCTATGGTTGTTTAAAAGGAAGCATTTCCAGTTTTTATTATGTTTAAATTTATGATTTATAGAACATTACTGTTGTATTTGTTGTGAATTGAATTGTGTCATTAAATAAGATATGTTGAAGTCCTAGTTTCCAATCTTTATGAATGTACACTTATTGGAAATGAGTTTTCACAGATACAACCAATTTAAGAATAAGTCACACTAGATTAGGATAGGCTTGTAAATACAGTGACTGGTATTTCTTTATGGAGGCCATGTGAAGACACAGGGACACAGATACACTGGAGGGACACAGTGTGCTAGTGGAGACAAAAGTTGGAGTGATGTGTTTGCAATCCTGGGAGGACTAGAAGTTCTGAAAAGTTTCTGAAGCTGGAGACAGGAAGGCTTCCTCCCTAGTACTTTCAGGGGGAACATAACGCTGTCAACCTCTTGCTTTTAGACTTTTCATCTTTAGGACTGTAAGGGAACAGATTTTTATAGCACCAGCCATCCAATTTGTGAAAATTTATTACAGCATCCCTAGGAAACCAATAGAGTGTTTATATAACACCTATTCAAAAAGTCTCTGAACTAAAGGAATAATTATTTTGACCGTATAAGTTGTCATCTCCATCAAACTTGAGAAGTAAATAAAGAGTTTCTAGCCCATGTTCAATTAAAAATGCAGTGCAGTAATATAACTCTAGGTACTTATGATGCAGAGATCAGATTTTTTAAATTCAGAAGTTATGGGATTACATCATCACTATTTGTATTATGGAATTTAAATTAACATAAATTTGAAAACTAGAACTGTAATGAGTACAATAAGCATAAATCCCCTCAGGAGTTCCAGTTTGATCTAGACAGCCCAGGTGCGCGATGTATTCTCTGCCCTCAGGGCTAATGTGGCTTTATTATTCTAGTTGTCTGCACTCCTTTTACTTTTGATCTTTGATAATTTTCTTTTTCATGAACTATACTTTTGAAGGATGCCTGTTATGGGAATGTTTGTTTAAATCCAACTTCCCAACTGTTCTAGGTCTGCACCCAGCCAGCACGTTAAGGGTTGTTGAACATGCATCTGTGATGATTGTTGTCACTGTGGTTCTGTTCCTCTGCTCTTCCTTGTGGCGGAGCTCCTCAGAATGGTGGATGCTTGCTCTCTCTGTCTGACCGGACAACTGCTGCACAGCGCGCTGCACTTAGGCTTTTTGCTGTGTTTGTTTCTTGAACCTTTTGCCAATCCCTTGGTCAGTTTTCACCTTATCTTGCATCAGTTTTTGACACGATGTATCATTTTTTCTTTCATTTGACTCTGGAACTGGCTTCTTTTCTTATTCCTTTGCTGGCTTTCCCTTTTCTTCCTGCTCTATACGTACAGGAATACTCCAGGGATTCTCTCAGTTTTCTTTTTTCATATGTATACTACTGCTTTAGATCAGTCATTCTTCAGTCAGAAGACAGAGCCCATACTGTATCAGTCATTTTAACAGGGAAATTTAATAAAAAGCATTACTAACTAGTTAAAGATGATTGCCTACAAAAAAGACTATAGAGGTACCCATCAGAGAAACCAGCTTCTCGCACTAGTGCTGGAGGAAAGCGAACAAAGAAAAGATATAAAGGAGATTCAGACCTATTTGTAAAAGCTGTGTCTGCTGCTAGAAAACTCAGTCTATTTTTGGTGAAGTCTGGCAAAGGGTGCAGGCCTCTGTAGAGCAGTGGGAATAGTCACTGGGTAAAGGAGAAGCTTGGCACAGGCTACAGACCAGAGATGATGGTCAGGACCACTGCTTGGTGAAGAGTTTAACCTCTGGCAAAGGTTGCTGAACTGTGAGGACCTCTGCTGTGTTGGCACAGAATCTTGCCAGAAGTTACAAATCAGGGCTGACTCATTAGAGCTATAACTGTGATGGTGGAGAAACTTCCTGGCGCACTCAATTAGGCCTGCCACTGTGAGAATGCGAGCAGACTGCTTCCTGCAGGTGCCCTGGTTCGATGTGTAGAACAGCACAGTGGAAGAAGGAAAGCCAACTGCTGGTTTAGCCTTGTAGTGTCTCTACAGCACCATCTATTGGCAAAGTTTAGAATCAGCCAGCTGGCAAGAGAAAAAGGGACTGAAGTCCAAAGAATGGTAAATTTGGAACTGAGGCTATAAATTAATAAATGATATAATCTACTCCTTTGGCTAATTACCATCTACATGCTCCCTTTTACATGTATTTAAACTAGTACAACCACAGAACTAACCTTATACTTCCATCCGGAGATGCAGTTACTCTTGAAACAAGTGACATTCTTACCCTTTTCCTAAAAAGAGAAGGTACACAGTCCCAAGTTGTTATATCCACTACTAACTAATCAGCTATTCTGAAATTTAGTCAGTCATAATATTTTGTTACCTTAAGACTAAATTGTTAAGTCTCTTACAAACTTGTATAAAATACTGAGAATAGGGAGAGAGAACTAATTAGTGTATCCTAAACAATATGTACTAAGTGTATAGACAGAACAAGCATTTATGCAAGTTACTATGGTCCCTGTTTCTTTAATTGATCATAAAACTGTAGTTGACTTCTGTGACTTCCTTTTTTCACTGTCTATTCAGTAGTTTCCTAGTCCTTAGCTAGAACCTCAGGTGACCAGCATTATTAAGCCAGTAAAGTAGCCCAGACTCTTATTACTAAATCTGAAGTCTCACTCTCCACAGAAATATGGTTGCTGTTATTTTCCATTAAGCTTTATCATAGGTTATGGGAGTGCTAAGAGGCATACCAGTGAGTTCTTTGGGTTCCAGACATGATGCTCTTTGCCTTCACTGTATAGCATTACTTAGTTCTCCCTTCATAATCCTGATGTTACACTCCAGCCAGAACTATAACTCCTTTCTTTTCCTGTCGGTCCTTGTGGCAGTCTCGTCTTTCAATTCAGTGGATCTGCTGTAAGGTCCTCTAGTAGAAGCATTCCCCTAGCTCTTGGAAACTAAGGTTATAAATTAACATCCTTCACAGTTTTCAGAATGCAAAACTAAATTATGCAAATTAATTACTAGATTAATAGAATAACCACCAAATAGAAGAATCTATTAGAGTAGTAGATGGAACCCAGTTCCATCTCTTAATGTCCAGACCTGTGCATTCTGACTGTCAAGTAGACAGCAACATATAATAGTCTGTGATTCAAAGCTTATACACAGCTTACAAGATGGAACTCCAGTCTTTCAGGGTATTGTTTCCTAAATGGTGGTAAATTATTCTTCAGTAAGCCATGCTACCTTTCTGTTAGCAGCTTTTGCTGAGTAATGGAAATATCTGATAAAACCAGTTAACTCCTTGGACATGAATATAATACTGTATGTTCCTTACTATGAATTTCTTGATCAGAAGTGTAGAAATCTGTGATGATGATTAAAACATCTTGTTTGTCCATGAATGGTGGTATTCATGAAAGCATTATGGACAAGGCAAATCCAGAATTCATGTCTATTCCAGTGAGTATGAATCCTTGCCACCTGCATAGTGGAAATTCAATATAATCAACATGCCATCAGGTGACTGACTGATCTTCCTAGGAAATGGTGACATATCAGAAGTTTCGTTGCTGTTCGCTATTAATAGATTAGATGTTCAGCAGTAATGGTAGCAAAATCAGCCTTGTTAAGAAGGACTTTTTTTTTTTTTTTTTGTCCCAAAATAGACTCCGTCCCAAAGTGAGCCCACTGAGCTAACTGGCTAGGAAAGAAGGCTGATATCCTGAGCATAACATTTTCCCATCTGATTATTAAGAACTTCTACTCTAAGCCAGAAGCAGTGGCGCACACCTTTAATCCCAGCACTCATGAGGCTGAGGTAGGCGGAGCATTGTGAGTTTGAGGCCAACTTGGGCTACAACGTGAGTGCAAGGCCGGCCTGAACTACATAGTGCAACCCTATCTCAAGAATCTAAGGCCGGGAGTTTGGCTCAGCAGGTTAGGCGCCTGCCTGACAGGTGTGAGGTTGTGACTTTGATCCCCGGTCCCCCCAAAAAAAAAAAAAAAAAGGAACTTCTACTGTAGTAGATACCTTTGGACACAAAAATCTTCACAGCCTGTGCTCTTTCTGAGAGTTTTATTCATACCTGTATTTTTCAAATTTGTCTCTAATCTTCCACTCCTGTTTCTTCTAAGTCCCTAACTATTCATCTAAATTGCTAGCAACTACAAATGAATCAGCATAAATCTGCATATCTGGTCATCTTTTATAGCAAAGTAGAAAACCAAATGTACTGCTCAAAGTGCTGCCCCCAGGGAAATTTTAACTTCATTTCTGTCCTTTAAGGTCACCCCAAAGTGGAGCTGTAAGCCTTTCAGGTGGATGCCAACATATGCAGAAAGAATTCTTCCTCAGTGAGTCAATCATAAGGAGCACTCATGAGCCCAGAGGTGTAGACTCATAGAGGGATGACACATTGCAGCAGGGATTATCAAAGAGATTTTAGCCCCCGTATTCATGCACATTACTTACAACTTCTAGGTCTTTCCAAGCCTGGTCTTTTATATTTCACGTCCACTTGATATTTATTGCTGCTCTGTACACTCATTCTGGGCTTTGGTTGTCATGTAACTTACAGTTTGTGATTGGACGCTCAGGACACATAATCACCTAACGATAACCTATGATTATGCATTTACTCTAACAAGGTCTAATAGCAAGCTAGAAGCTATTTCTTAAAAGGAAAATAGTAATCTGCAAAGGAGAGCATGGATTTGCTCTTTAGTATGTGGTTTGCTATATCCTGTGCAGCTCTCAAGTTTGGGGATTGGAGGGCGGTAAGGTGGGGATGGCAAGAGGATGGAGAAATAAAGATAAGAGATAATATACAGAAAGTGGAGGTAAGGTGGAGCCCCCTCTCTCTGGATGAGAGGAAGGGAACTGCTCAACCACTGCAGTGTGTTTACTTATACATACAGAAAGTTGATGTCGAGTGAAATCCCTTTGCCTAACAACTAGCTCTGTCTCTCATGCCCCATATTCTTGAGGCTGGCACACCTGTCCCCCTGGGGGGCTCCATGCCTTCAGGGTGTTCCTTGGGCTCCATTCTCTTGGCTAAGTCACTAGCTCAGCAGCTCCTGACAGTGGTCCTTTAATGTGATTCTCCTTGGGTAGTGTTCCAGAGACTCCATACAGCATCCCTGTATAAGACAGATAATTTTGGGTCTCAATGAATCTGTTGGTTTTTTCCTTCCCAAGAGGAAGATCTTGACTTCTTTTGCTCGGATGTTCACTGACAGCTGGAAGTCTTCTGAAATGAGTTGGTAGATAGGTAGCGGAAGCTTAATGAAATGTGGTATATGTTGCTTCCAAAAGGCCTGCCAAGCATTTTCTTCCTTCTGTTCATGGTAGGTGATAGGAGGTGCAGCAACTTACATTTTACCTTGGGCGGAATATCTTGACTCCCTATCACTGGATACTAGGTGGCAAGTCCCTGAGTTTTTGTGGGGATTGACTGTCACTCTGGGTTCATGTGTATTACTAAGACATCTAAAGTACTTACTTCCTGTTTCCCAGATCCATTCAGCATAATGTCATCAGTGCTGTGGACCATTGAGATGTTTTGTGGAATGTCAAGACAGTCAGGTTCTCTCTGGACTTATTGAGACAGAGGAAAAAAAGAGTTGAAATAGCCATGAGGCAAGGCTTTGAAGGTATAAGCCAGGTAAAAGTAAACTACTTCTTGTGGTCCTTACAAATTGGCATGAAGAAAAAAGCACTAACTATGGCAATAACTGCCTAACAAATGCTAGAGCCTGTGTTAATTTGCTCTAGTAAAGATACTACATCTGGAAAAACAGCTGCAATTGGAGTCACTACCTGGTTAAATATATTATCCATTTAGTATCTAAAATCTATCTAATTTCATTATGGACCCCACAGGCAAGTTTACATGATGTGATAGTCCCATTCCTGCATATTGCAAGGTGGTGGTGGTGATTTTTACAGTTCTCAGGCTTGAGATTTTGCTTCTGACTTACTGGCTTGGTAGAGATGGGAATTTCCAGAGAGTTTCACTTAACTGTTCTTATCATAATGACCCTACCTTCATTAACTATAGCACCAGCGTGGAATACTCTGTGATTCACCAAGTACTTTAATTCAGGAATTGGGTGGGATCCACAAACCACATAGAGCCACTCTGGTTCAAACATGACCTAAGACTTTATTCCTAATATGATCACCATAAGCTCCAACTTTAGTAGAAAGTGGCAGCATTCTATTTTCCCAAGAGTTAGTATATTTTAAAAAAAAAATGCATCAATTCAGGGTCTGTGTGTAGTAATCCTTGAAAATCTAGATTATTTCCTCTTCCCAGTCCACAGCCATTCTCATCAGTGTCCGCAGATCCCTTTGAAGATGATGCACATGTGTAGCAGTACCATGGAACCCTTCCTAAACAGGACCTGGCCTTCCTCTCAGTTAAGAGGCTCTGAGGACATGGGCTGGCTTTGATCTGACAGCTGAAAAGTGGAAAATCTGTGACTCTCAATTGTGGAGATTTCAGTCATGTTTTTAGCTATTGTGTCTGGAACTTTTGCTATTGCATAGTTAATCGGTAGCCTACCTGTTTCTAGAGAAATGTGCTTATGTGGAGAAAACAGTATGTATTCCAGCAAGAAGGCCAAACTAAAATCTGTTTTGATCTCAGATAATGTTCAATCCACAGAGGTCAATCCTATAATTATGCAATTGTCATAAATGATAAAATTTCCAATGTATTTTTAAAAAACAGACCTAAAGACAAATGGAACAGATTAGAAGATGCAGAAGCAACTCCAGACACACTAAGCCGCCTTATCTTTGACAAAGGGGCTAAACATGTTCACCAGAAGATAGCCTCTTTAATAAATGGTGCTGGGAAAATTGGCTTTCCACATGCCAAAGGCTAAGACTAGACCCATACCTGTCACCATACACTAAACCAAAGTCAGTATGGATCAAAGATTTAAGGATTAAAACAGAAACACTAAATCTACCGCAAAAGAAAATAGGTAGAAATCTTGAAGACTAGGTGTAGGCAGAGACCTCATGAACAAAACCCAGACTGCATGGGAAATACTACAAAGAAAAAAAGCTTTTGCACAGACAACCCAAAGTGGGAAAAAATTACAGCCAGCTGTCTCTCAGACAAAGGACTTATGTCTAAAACGTATAAAGAATTGAGAAAATCAGACCCCTCAAATTTCAAGACCCAATCCAAAATGGGCAGCTGAAATGAAAATACACTTCTCAGACAAGAAATGAACAAATGGCAAATAAATATATGAAAAAATGTTCAACATCACTGATCATTTGAGAGATACAAATTAAAATAACACTGAGATTCCATCTCACCCCAGGAAGAATGATTATCATCAAGAAATCAACCAGTAACAGATGTTGGTGGGGCTGTGGGGAAAAAAAAACACCCTTCTCCACTGTTGGCAAGAATGTAGACTGGTACAGCCACTGTGTAAATCAGTACGGAGATTCCTCAAAAAACTAGGATTAGAGGTTCCATTTGACCCATGTACTCTTCTTCTGGGTATCTACCCAGAAAAATTAAAAACACTGTACCACAGCATTATATATGTACCCATGTTTATAGCAGCATAGTTTGTAATAGCTAAATCTCGGAAACAAGATCCACCAAGGAATGGATAAAAAAAGATGTGGTATTTTTCTACAATGGAGTATTACTCAGCCATAAAGAAAGATAAGCTTGAGATTTTATAGGTAAATGGATGCAACTCAAGACAGTACTTATAAGTGAAATAAATCACTCAAATATGTAGACATCATATTGTCTCCCTAGTATGAGAAGCTTTAAAAGAGTAAATAAGATCCAAAATGTACATAGACACTGTGAAATGGGAAGACTGTTTTTTCTTTTCTCAGAAGGAAAGAGAAACTGGGATGGGGAAAAGTAAAAAAAAAAAAAAATATATATATATATATATATATATATATATATATATATATGTACCCATACACATATACATACACATACAAGATGGTTAAGATAGTTATACTAATTTCTCTTAGTTCATTGAAAAGAAAGGTTTGTACTAATGTTGTTTGGACAATTTTTCATGCCTATATTTTGTACTTTGAGTAACTATTTTTGAGGATAACAGTAAGCAGTGTATTGACCATTTTTTCTCCCCTAAATTATTTTGTTTTGAAATTGTGGGGTTTTTTCTCTTTAAAATAATTTTTTAAAAAAAGCAGTAACTCCAATCTTTCGCACAGTTCCTTCTTCTCTGGTGTCACTGTCTGGGTTCCATTAACCACAGAATTTCCTCCTGTGACGACAGATGCCTCTCTGAAGTTTTGGGGAGTGTTGTTCCCTCCTAACTCATGGAACTCATAGAGTCCCCTCCCAAATCGTTGCCTCGAGACAGGCCCCCACCAGACCCCTGTGGATCTAGTTGTCTTCATTGATTTGGAGGGTAAACGTCATGGTCTTCTGTGTCTTCCCCTCATAGGTCTGTGTGTCTCTGTCTGTCTGTCTGTCTGTCTGTCTGTCTGTCTGTCTGTCTTTCTCTCTCTCTCTCTCTCTCTCTCTTTTTTCTCTTTCTTTCTTTCTTCCTGCCTTCCTGCCTTTCTTTCTTTCTTTCTTTTTCTTCCTTCCTTCCTCTCTCTCTTTCTTTCTTTCTTTCTGTCTGTCTGTCTGTCTGTCTGTCTTTCTTTCTTTCTTTCTTTCTTTCTTTCTTTCTTTTTCTTCCTTAATAGGGTTTTCTTGTCTGTTATATGGCCCTAAGGCACTCTCCCAGGTTTTGATTGCTGTTAACGGTTTCTGCTTCACCCCTGGAAACCACAGGAAGGCATTCTTTTTCTCTCTTGGCTCCTGTTGCTGTATTGTTTTCTGATTTCATCACAGAACTAAGGTTCACTTCCTTGTTACCTTTTCTAAGGCTTGCTGGGTGCCCCTCTCTCAATGGGCAGCTGGCCACCAACAATCATGGGTAGGGTGCTGAATATTCCACATACTACACTCCCATTGCATATGGGAGAAATCGGTGGATGATGATGATATTGAAATTGTGTTGGGGGAACCTTCTCGCCCTCTCTTTGTTGTCTCACTACCTGCTGACTCGGTACAGGAGCTGTGGTAAATGCGGTGAAATTTTACCCCATCCTGATGGAGGCTTCCGTGAGTTCGTAGGTTGGAGTAGTTTAACTTCACCATGCCCAGTAGGGAGGATAGCTTGGGTTTATTTAATGTAGCAGACTGTCCTCGGGGCTAACTTGCTCCCTCCTCCATCAACCAGGATTGTAGTCCAGCTGGATTGTCTTGTCTTTATTGTTCAGTATCAAACTTTATCTTTCATGCTGCCTCAGAGTAGCTGCTTTCCTTCAGTGCTCAATCAGAGGTAGTCACTGTTACTAGTGCCCCCTGTCTTGCTTGCTCAGTTATTGTGTTGTTAGATTTTTTAAAAAATATTTAAAAGCATTATAAAATTGGCCTTATTCCTTAAGTTTCTGATTTGATAAAGTCTACAAACATAGCACTCCCTTTCATTTCCCAGAACTACTTCTTATGTACATGACTTTTTTTTTAAGACAAGGTCAGGCTGGCCTTGAACTCACTTTGTAGCCCGGGCTGGCCTCAACTCACCATGCTTGGCTATCAGTGAGTTTTTTGTGTTAATTAATAGCTCTCATTTTTTTTCATCACATAATTTCTTTCACAATGAATTATAGTACTCACTTTTGTAAATTGAGAAATGAATTTGAGTTTTTCTGTTTGTTGTGGGGTTTGTTTATTTGTTTGTTTTGGGGAGGGTTGGCAGGGGGATTTTTGAGTCAAGGTCTCGCTGTGTAGTTCATGTAGATCTTGAACTCACGATGTAGCCCAGGTTGGCCTTGAACTCATGATGATCCTCTTACCTGATAATCCCCTGAGGGCAGGAATTACAGGCATGTGCTACTATGCCTGGCCAATATGAGTTTGTTTTTATAATTGGTTAGAATTCTGTACTTGGGTTTTCATTGAAAACTTGTTCTGTATCTTTTCCTTTTTAATTTTGGTTTTATTTATGTAACCTAGGCTGGCCTTGAACTGTAGATCCTTCTGTCTCAGCCTTCCAGTGAATGCATCACCATGCCCAGTTTATGTGCATCACTGACTCCTTTTTTATGTTGACTTAAGGCAATAATAAATATAGGCATCCTCTTTGAAATTAAAGGTCCTTTAAGCTTATACTTTAAAAACTAATTTAAAGAATTACTTGATACATGTTCTCTTTCTTTTTCAGGTGGGAGGTGTTGCTGTTTTTCTCCTGACGGAAAAGCTTTAGCTGTAGGTCTCAATGATGGAAGTTTCTTAATGGCAAATGCAGATACTCTAGAGGACCTTGTGTCTTTTCATCACAGAAAGGATATTATTTCAGATATTCAATTTTCACCTGGTAAAATAGCATTCAAATTGTATTTGATTATTAACTTTGGTCTGGTATTGAGTGATTTTTTTTAACAATTTATTTTATCTCGGAATTTTTTTGGACCAGAGGAGGCCATATGGTGAGAGAGAAAACTTCTATATTTGATTAGTGCAAATACCTTCTTTAGTGCTAATTCTTCCGTCACTACATTTTCCATATGAATTGGACCAGGGCATTTCTCTAAGCCTCAGTGTTTTCATTTGTAACATAAAAAGGATTAGATGACTGTTTTTATGATATTCTTAATAGACTCTGAAATTGTATTACTTTTACTCTAACAATTTTCTTGTATTCGTTATCTACTAGTAAACCTACTGTAACTTAGGAATTACTGTGAAGGCAAAATTTACTTCTGCTGATTTAATTTCCTTTTTTCCTAAATTTAGAGGGTGGCTTTAATATGTGCATCTAAATTACAGTGTATATAATTTTTAGTAACCTGCTACCTACTGAACTAATTCATTGCAGTAAAATATACTTCATTTTGTTAATTATATGCTTGAAAAATGTGTTGACATTTGACATATCTCTTTAACTGATGAAACACCTAAGATTTCTCCAAAAATATATTAAGAAAATTAGCCTTAGTTGCAGAGTATAAAAAATATTTCCACAGGTACAGAATACCAAGCAAATATGTTTCTGTTGTAGGTTCTGGGAAATATCTAGCTGTGGCTTCCCACGACACCTTTATAGATATATACAACGTCATGAGCAGTAAACGGGTAGGAATATGCAAAGGCGCAACCAGTTACATAACTCATATTGATTGGGACATTAGAGGTAAGACTTAATGTTTGAGGAAAGTTTCATTTGACTTAATGTAGTTTTGGATTTTTTTTTTTTTTTGGTTGTTGTGTTTTTATTTTTCTGAGACAAGATCTTGCTGTTGTAGTCCAAAGCAGTCTTGCACTTGCTGCATAGCCCAGGCTGGCCTTGAACTTCAAATCTTCCTGCTTCAGCATCCAGAGTTCTGGGTTACAGGTGTGCAGCACCATACCCAGCAGTGTAGCTGTTAAAAGAAAGAAAAACTGCGGTATGATTTAACGGGTTCACAAACTTTGTGAAAAACAAATGTTGCTCTCAAATTATTTTCCACCGCTTTGTTTTACATCTGAACATGAGCACTGTAGCAGTTCGTGTATATTTTAATACTTCATGTCATTATATGGTAGTTGTTTAATTTGTAAAGTTATTTAAATATTACCAAAAATATTTTTAGTCATGATAATGCACTGTATTTTGTCACATTAATTTGACAAACTTCAACTTTGGAAATAAAAATATTAATGATAATTTTAAGTTATTTTCCTTAATAGTTGATATAAAATATATTTCCTAAAAATAGTCACATAAAGAATTTCTGGCAAATACAAGGTCATGAGTTCGATCCCTGGTACCAAAAAAAAGCAAACAAACAAATAATGTAAAGAATTTAATAAGTGTCTTCATTTTTTAGCAGAACGTATAGCATATTACAGTATTTGATAAATTTGGATAAATGTCAAATATTTTAAATGCTCCCTTTTCTAAGAATTATATTTTATATTTTTAACTTAATAAGTTTAATATTGTAAATTAAGGTTTTTCCAAATGCTGTTAAAGTATTTACAATTACTTTTTAAAAAAATTCTAGCATTTGTTTTTAAGCTTTTTATATTATGCATAACAAATATTTTTATGTGTTTACATACACAAAAATTAAACCATTAGCAAGGCATGGTGGCACACACTTATAATTCTGGCACTTAGGAGGCTGAGGCAGGGGAGTTGCTATGAGTTAGAGGCCAGCCTGGGCTATGAAGAGAGTTTAAGGCCAGCCAGAACTGCATAGTGAGACCCTGTCTCAAAAAGACCACAAAAAAAATTTTTTAAACCATTAATTAATTAATTAATTAATTAACTATAAGGTTAAGAAAATGTAATGCTCTCAGTATATATTGACTCCAGAATAAAATGGTTTTTATATTTAAGCTTAGTTTTCTCCCATAAAATATAAACATTATACTAATGATATATTATTCATACTCTTATATTTCTATATTATTTTAAGGAAAGCTTTTACAGGTCAACACTGGTGCTAAAGAACAGTTATTCTTTGAAGCTCCTAGAGGGAAAAAACAAACCATCCCCAGTGTGGAGGTAGGAAGAGACTGGTGCTTATAGTGATTTTTACAGAATAGTAAGAGGAGTTACAAAACTGATACTTTCCATCATCTATTTACTTATGAAGATTGTACTGATCATATTAAGTTATGGCTTTTCTTTGGTGAGTTTATCTTACCGGGCTAGAACATACAGATGAATAAAGGAAGAGAAATGTTTTAAGAAGTGGAATATGCTTAAATCACTGTTTTCAAAGGACACAAGCATCCACTGACAAATAGAGAACATGACATTTAATTCGAAGTACTGCATGTCTGCCATGTCTTTTGGAACCCATATACCTAAGATATTTGTTGGCAAATTCCTAGTTAAAAAAAATAATAAAGCCGGGCATGGTGGCATACGCCCTTAATCCCAGCACTCAGGAGGCTGAGGTAGGAGGAGCGTTGTGAGTTCAAGGCCGGCTTGGGCTACAATGCGAGCGCAGGGCCGGCCTGAGCTACATAGTGCGACCCTGTCTCAAAAACTAGGGCTGGGAGTTGTGCTCAGTGGCTTTAGTGCCTATCTGTCAGGTGTGAGGTGTGAGGTTGTGAGTTGGATCTCTGGTGCCAAAAAAAAAAAAAAAGAATTGTGTTTAGCTTTGTGCCTGGCAATAGTAATTTTGTTGCTATGTCTTAAAAAGAGATGCTTACCAAATTTAACATGAAATGGCTTAATAGAGATAGGGATTCTAAGTAAAAGTTATTAATTTGGTTGAGTTTTGTTGTCAATTATGTATTACAAACTTAGAGCAGTTTTTTCTCTTTTTTAGGTGGAAAAAATTAGTTGGGCATCATGGACCAGCGTGCTTGGTGTATGCTGTGAGGGAATTTGGCCAGTAACTGGAGAGGTCACAGATGTTACTGCCTCTTGCCTCACCAGTGACAAAATGGTCCTAGCTACAGGGGATGATTTGGGATTTGTGAAGTTATTTAGATACCCTGCTAAAGTATGTTTTTCGTTAACTTTTGTAATGATCATAATTATAAAAATGGTTAAGGTTGCATCCTTTCATAATATTTCATTGTTTTAATATGAATATGAGGTGTGATTAAAAACTACATTGCATGTTTAAATTTTTTAAAATTTATTACAGAAAACATTACCATCAATTGCCCTCAACATGGTTGTTGCTACGTTCTTAAGCAGCTTTGGAAGTCCTCACTTGTGAATGTCTTTAGTTGTGCTGTAATGGCTGACTCAGTGTTCTGAATTCATTCAAAATGTTTATCTTCCGTGATCATCCTGACTTTGGGAAAGAGCCAGAAGTCCCATGATACCAGGACACTATGAATGAGGACACAGTGTAATGTTTTTGCAAGCCAGTCTTGGTACTTGGCAGCAGGATATACCATATAATTTTTTCACTTTTGTTCACACTGCATAAAGACCCTAACCTAACTAAAGATGACTTCCAGAACTACTTCAGAAAGTGGCAAGAAATGATATGAAAAGTGTATTTGAAATGAGGAGTGTATTTTGAGAGTCACTAATGGCAATATGTCTACTACTGTAATGAGTTTTGTGAATAGAAACATTAATTGTGTATTTGGATCATACATCATGGAGTACATATATCATATACAATGTTGCACCATGAAAGATTCAGAATTGTTTCCTATTCTTGGCATCATATTTATACCTGTGTCTAGAATATCTATTCTAATACATGATCCCTTGCCTTAAGCTATATATTATATTGCACAGTGTTTTTCAATACTGAGTAATGTCAGTACCCTTTTTAAAAGTCACATTCCTTTAATCCCCCAGTATTAGCTTAAATAAATTTACTGTTTTTACTAAATACGTAGCATAAAGAGTAAACACAAATTATGGATGCTGGGGATTTAGCTCAGTGGCATAAGCACCTGCCTGGCAAGCGCAAGGTCGTGAGTTCCATCCCTGGTACTACCAAAAAAAAAAAGTGAATAGAAATTTTATAGACATTGCTTTTAAATGTAAAATGTTTTAACCATTAAATATAAAACACTTAAATGTCTATAAAATTAAAATAGACAAAATTGACTTTCTGTGACGAGTGATATTTTTGCTGAAATCAATTGTACAGATTCTTTGGAATTCTGTGTACCCATACTGCGTTGCATGATTACTCAATTTCTTTTTTACTTCTTTCTATTCAAACTACTACAGAACAACACCAAAATATCCCATTCAGATATATTTATTTTAACCGTCACAAATTAAGTTATATATTGTAATCTTGCACCAATGTAAACATAAACCTAAGTATGAAATAGGATGCTGAAATCATATTATGGTTGTTTTAAGTAATTGCTTAATACTTTTATATCAGCACTGAAATAAAACAGGAAGCTCAAACACTCAAGAAAATATTCTACAGATCCTGTTTTAGATACATAGAAGAGATAGAACTTTGGTTGACAAGAATGTCTTCCACTAAAACTATCAGTCTTTGAGGATTACAGATCATGTAAATCCCTTAGGAACAAGTGAATCTAGGATATTGGTCTGCAGATTTCTTCCTCTCTTTATTATTGCAAGAATCACACAATCTTAGAAAAACTACAGTTTACAGTATTTTGATGACAGTCCCATTCCCTTTTATTGTCTTTTTCCCAGAGAATATTCTAATTTTACTATTCATTTTTGTTTTCTCAAGGCATCTTTTTTTAACACCCCTTAAAAATGTCTACCTAAGGAGGAGCGTTGTGAGTTCGAGGCCGGCTTGGGCTACAACGCAAGCGCAAGGCCGGCCTGAGCTACACAGTGCGACCCTGCCTCAAAAAATCAGGGCTGGGAGTTTGGCTCAGTGGCTTAAGCACCTGTCTGGCAGGTGTGAGGCTGTGAGTTTGATCCCTGGTGCTGAAAAAAAAAAAAAAAACGTGTCTACCTAAAACCTGCTTATGATACATTTGTCTGAAATTTAATTATGTAACTTGGTAGTGCTGATGTTCTAGATTTAAAATTTGCCAACGTCTGGGCCGGGGATTTAGCTCAGCAGGATAAGCACCTGCCTGTCAAGCACGGGGTTGAGAGTTTGATCCCTGGTACAAAAAAGAAAAAAACTGCCAACGTCTATAACTTAGAGTTGTGTGGGGATTTTTTTAGTATTGAAAATACAGGGCTACGGATGTGGCTCATTGGTCAAGTGCTTGCTAAATGTGTATGAGGTCCTAGGATTGATTCTCTGTATCACACATACACACAAAATGGAAAATTCATTCCCAGATGTAGTCTTATAAACAGAAGCACTAATGAAGTAGAGGAAAGATATTTCATACCCCAAAGCAGATGACAGTTTTGTTCCTGTAGCTATGCTGTGCAAGGAATTTATATACTTTTTCAGCTATTATGTGTCCATCAATAACATATCTGCATAACATTGTTTTCAGTACATATACACTACTCCAAAGATGTACACTGCGATTAACGTGTATTCTGTTGAATACTTAGTGTGTTTAAATTTTGTCACTACCATAAGTGAATACTATGGTAAATATTTTTTGCACATTGTAGCAGTTTGTTAGCATGCAGAATGCGAAGTTGGTTTCTCAAGGAATTAATGACTGTGGAAACTGTCAATTTTATGATCTCACCAGGTTTCATAAATGGTATTTTTTTATTCTAGCAAATTTAAGTTTTTTTCTCATGTTTTTTATACATGTCACACTCAGGAACAACTAATTTATTCTAATGCTATTTCAAGAAAGAAAATGTAACTGAAATAGAATTCATTTAATTTTATAAGTTTTCAAATAATGAAATTTCTCAGAAAGACTGATTTTTTGGGTTTTTTTTAATCTTTAGGGGAAATTTGGAAAATGTAAGAGGTATGTGGCCCACAGTACACACGTCACAAACGTCCGCTGGACTCACGACGACGGCATGTTGGTTACCCTGGGAGGTGCAGATGCGTCTTTAATGGTGTGGACAAATGATGTGGAGAGCTATCGAGAGAGAAGGGTTTGTGATAGTGAAGAATCTGATACAGATTCTGAAGAAGATGGAGGTCTGTCATTTTAAAACATTTTTAACAAAATCATAGCAAACATATAGCACAGCTGATTTAAACTGCAAAAGTTTAAAAAGTAATAATAGTGCGTGAATAATTGTGATGTTAATTAGACACCAGAATTGGTTTTGTGACTCAAGAATAACAGGCTACCATGTACTGATGACTTAGATATTCATCATCTATAAATGTAAGATAATCATATTTTTAAAAGTGCTGGTAAAATTTATTGAACTTTATATTTTAAAATATTTTTGATGTTTTCCTAAGATCCCAATAATACCATTTCATTATGGAAAATACATTTTGCAATAAAAAGCATAGTATCTATAATTCAGCCACTCAAAAGTTACCTTAACATTTGGGGTTTATCCTAAGGTATATGTATATTTAGGAATATATAATACTTTTTAATAAAAAATTGGGGGTTTTGGCAGTTTTACACATTGCTAATATATAATTTTTTAACAAAGAACCATATTAAATTTATTTTGTAGCTTGTTCTTATCTTTTAGTGATACTTAAAAAACATCATTACATATCACTAAATGCTCTTCTATGTAATTTTTACTGGGTGCATATTATTTCATAATTCGAGTACAATTTATTTCATTTTGTTGGACATCCTATATCTAATTTGTAAGATTATAATTGATTTTTTCAATTTCATTTAATATTAACTTTTATATTTTGATGGTAGGCTATGACAGTGATGTTACAAGGGAAAATGAAATCAGTTACACCATCAGAGCCTTATCAACAAATATTCGCCCAATGTTTGGAATCAAGCCTCATTTGCAACAAAAAGAACCCTCAGTTGATGAGAGGTAATAATCAAGCTTAAAATTAGGTGAAGAAAAAGATATTGACATTAATGATTAAATTTTTTTTATTTAAGAGAAAATGGACACAGAAAAGAAAAACAAAAAGCAAAAGAAACAAACAACAAAAACAGCAAATCCAAGACAATAACATTATAGGTTTACAAAGTGAGATGATTGGAATTTGACAATGGTTGTAATATTGCATATCATTACCTTCAAAGGAGTTGTTTAGATTAACAGATATAGACATGTAAAATTGATCTAATCATATGAGTATTAACTGTTCTTTTTCAATAACTAATGTATTTAGTAGTATAGTCATTTTAACTATCTTATGTATACCTGTATACAAATTTATGTCTTTTTCCTTATCCCTCTCTTCTTTCCTCCTTTCCCCTTGTAATACCTCTTGTTATCTTCAAAATGACTGCCCATACCATCAGGCACAATACAATCAAACAAAATAGTACAGGATAAAACCAATGAAAAACAAAACAATGGAGGCAATACACAGTAAAACAGCACTGATTACTATAATGCCTCATGTTATCTTCTAAGCAGTTGGTTATGTTGTCAGTCATATAATCAAACAAACCAAAATAGGAGAAAATCACTCAAAACAAAACAATGAAAGCAATATAGGGTTTCAAAACAAGGTGATCAGATATCAATAATGGCTACCATAATGTGTTTTGTTATCTTTGAAATAGCTCTCTGTGCCATCAAATATAATAAAATTAGGCAAACCGAAATAGAATAAGGCCAAACTAAACAGCTCAAGTAAAACAATAGAGGACTCAAATCCCGATGATAGATTAACAATGGCCACTGGCTGCCCTTTTTAGACACTTCCTCCCCTTTCATTTTTATAATATGTATTGTGTATTTTGAATCCTACTAACTCCTTTAGTTTTTTTGTAGTAGGGAGATAACATGATGCTCACCCATGTGGCTCTGGGCCATTTCATCCATGAACATGATCTTAAGTTGTATCCATTTACCTACAAGAGGCTTGAGGTTATTTGTCTTTATAGCTGAGTAGCTTTCCATTGGATAAAAATGCCATATCTTTCTTGTTCACTATGTAGCTAATGGGCAAGCTACTCCCACTTCTTTCTGGTTCCCTGTCACATACAGCATTGTTCTTTCCCCTTTGACTTTCAGTCTTTGAACCCCCTTTCGAGTTTCATGTGTTTCTTGTATAAAGCATATTGGTGGATCCTATCTCCTGATCCACTCTGCTTGTGTTTCTTTCCATTGGGGGATTGCGGCCATCTACGTTAATGGTAAAAGCCAACATGCACTGCCTCATCTCCGCCATGCCGCTTTCCTGCAGTTGGCTGCCCACTTTTCCTCTCTACTCAATTGTCTGCCCCACTTGGTGATATCCCTCTGCCACTGTTTCTGGAGCTATGGTCTTTATTTATCTCTCTCTAAGATGTCCTTCAGTATTCTTTATAGGGTTGGCTTCGTGGTCATAAATTCCTTCAGTTGTTCTTTGTCATGGAAGTATCTTGTTTGTTGTTAATTTTGAAAGATAGTTTTGCAGGGTAAATCAATCTGGGTTGAAAGTTGTTTTCTTTCAGGGCTTGAAATACTTCACTCCAAGCTCTTTTTTTTTTTTTTTTTTTTTTTTTTGCAGCACCAGGGATCAAACTCACAACCTCGCACCTGCCAGACAGGCACTTAAGCCACTGAACCAAACTCGCGGCCCTAGTTTTTTGAGGCAGGGTCACACTGTAGCTCAGGTCTGTCTTGTGCTCGCGTTGTAGCCCAAGCTGGCCTCAAACTCACAATGCTCCGCCTACCTCAGCCTCCTGAGTGCTGGGATTAAAGGCTTGCGCCACCACGCCCGGCTCTCCAAGCTCTTCTTGACCTGATAGTTTGTGTTGAGAAGTCTGTTATGATTCTCATGCGTTTTCCTTTGTAGGTGATCTGTTTCTTTCCTCTAACAGCTTTTAATATTCTGTTCTTGTGCTGAATTTCTGGAATCTTGATTATTATACATCTGGGTGTAGATTTATTTTGGTTATGGTTAGCCGGGGTTCTATATCCTTCACTTATCTGAAAGTCACTTCCTTTTCCCATGCTTGGGAAGTTTTCTAAAATTATTTCTGTAAATAGGCTTTTAATTTCATTTGTACTGACCCCTGCTTTTTCACTCACACCTTTTATTCTTAAGTTATGTTTCTTTGGGTTGTCTTACAGACGTTGTATTGTTACTTCCAGGTTCCTTGTTATTTTTAAGAGATCTTTCCTTTCACGATCACAAGCTGCAAACCTGTCTTCAAGGTTTGAAAGTCTATCTTTAGTTTCTTTCAAGTGGTTTTGTCAACTTTCATTGGAGTTTTTTATTTCCTGATTATCTCTTTGAATCTGTTTCATGTATTCTAAATCTTTTCTGTATTGTTCATTCAAAGTTTCCCTCGTTTTCCTATGCTCCATTTTTTCATCTATGTCTCCTTTAGAGATGCCTAGCAGTTCTTTCATTATGTTTTTCATTTCTTCTTTTAGTTGAGTTAGTATTTCTGTTCTAATTTCTTTTATAGCCTCTTGAAGTTGTTTCTTTACTTCAGTTGCCATCACCTCAGAAACTTCAGTTGTGGGACCCTCGATCTCTTCTGCATTTGCATCTCCTGGACTTGCTCTGTTTGGATTGGAGGCCAGAGACCGCCTTTTACATATTTGCCTTGACATGTTCCTGGGTTCTTCTGGGCAAATGGGTACTGGGGACCCAGGCACTCCTTGCATTGGCCACAATTTCTCTGAAGTGAGACTGGTTCTTCTAGCCAGTGCTGATTATAGATATCTGATGGTTGCCACTGGGTGCGCCGTTGCAGAGCTATCCACTGCGTTTTCCCAGCCCGCCTTGGCTCCCCGATGGCTGGTACAGTGCACATAGGGCAGGGGCTGCCGCCCACAAACCTGGGCCAGTGGGCCGGGCACCCACGGACTCTCCACCACCACCCCTAGAGCACACGTGGAGCCGCCATCTCCAGACTGAGCTGGTCACCCTCAGGGACCCTCCGAGGTGGCCCCCAGAATGTGCGCAGGGGCAGGGCTCAGCCCAAGCAACCTCCAGGAGTCTGCACCCAGCTAGGAGTCCCTAGTCCAACTCCAAGATGTCTCCCAGCCAATCTCTTTCTCTCGTGGGAGGGCGAAGACCTCTGTACACTCACCGTCAGCCAGATCAATTTTCCAGGTCTGCTGCCCTTGTCCACTGCCACTCTCCTCCAATACTGCCTCTCTCGGCAGAGGCCTCCAGCGTTACCGCAGCCATGGCACCTTGATCATGCATCCCCAGGTTCCAGCAGGACCTCTCACAGTGGGTTCGGCTCTGGGCAGAGGCACTGCCAGCTACCACCTTCTTTGTTTAAGTGTTTCTTTTTACTCTTACTGTGGGCTTCAGTTCTCGCTTTAGATTCTTCCTGGGTCCAGAGGACCCACTTCCTTCCTTCTTGTCTTCCCCATGTTGCTATATTCCGGCATCTGGATGGTATCTCTCAGGGAGGCTGTTTACTCTGCTGCTTACTGTTCTGCCATCTTGTTCAATGATTAAATTTTTTATTTCAATGATTTACTACAAAAACTAAGTAACAGTGGTATTCTTGATTTATGCAGTTCCTGACAACTCTTAGAAAACATGCTGGTCCTTAAAAACTTTTTGTGGTAATACTATCTCTATGCATAATTTAGGGAATGTTACATATACATATACAATTGATAGGGTTAAGTAACCTTACTTGCTAACTTTCGTAAGTATATTTGATGGAGTTTGGAGAGACAGTAAAATCTGAATTCGATGCCTTTTAAGAATCCTATGAGCAGAGGCTTGATTCAGTTTTTAAAAGACCTGTCTGTCCATAATCAAAGATAGACTATCATTTCAAAGTTTTCCATAATAGGACAGTTGAAGTATAGCTTACTTTTAATGGGACTTATTAGTCTTGATCTATAATTATCAAATCAAAAATAAGTAGATATGCATAACAATTTTATGGGGAGAACTTTTAATAAAGTCTTAGAGCTGAATCACAGGTGAGAAATTGTGGACCTGATGCTTTTAAAATTAAGATGGAAAATAGTAGGTTAAGAGGCTTATAGAGGCTGGCAGTGTCGCTCATTGGTAGAGCAACTGCCTAGCATGTGTGAGGCCCTGAGTTCTAAAGTTCTGTCCCCAGAACTGCAAAACAGACAAACCACAAAAACAACAGAAAAGAGGCATGTGACATGTACTTGAGAAGCAAATATGTTTTAAGAAATCATAAAGGATAGATTATTCAGAAACAGTAGCAAGAAATGAAGAGGGAGTAAAAAGTGGGTGCAGCCGGGCGTGGTGGCGCACGCCTTTAATCCCAGCACTCAGGAGGCTGAGGTAGGAGGAGCGTTGTGAGTTCGAGGCCGGCCTGAGCTACAACGCGAGCGCAAGGCCGGCCTGAGCTACACAGTGCGACCCTGCCTCAAAAAACCAGGGCTGGGAGTTTGGCTCAGTGGCTTAAGCGCCTGCCCTGGCAGGCGCGAGGTTGTGAGTTCAATCCCCAGTACCACAAAAAAAAAAAAAAAAAAAAAAAAAAGTGGGTGCAGCAGTGACCTCTGTGGAAGACTGTGATGGGAAAAACGTGATTATAAGGAGTTGGCATCTAGGAAAAAGCTGAACATGAAACCTGTATGCTTAATATTGAAGGTTGGGTTGTACCTCAGTGGTGGTCAGGAGGACAGCTAGAGATTGTAATGAAACTACTGACCTGAATGTTACCAGGGAAGTCTAGGAGGAATGGTGATGCGATTGTGTGTTCTCAGTCCTATTTCAGGTGCCTAGCTAACTGACAGGAGACTTCAGAAAACTGCAAGGGGACGTCCCCTAAAGAAGACAGTTACAGTAGTGGTTATCTGTTTCATTAGGTGCAGAAGCAAAGTATAAAATCTGTCTTAGAAAAGTCAATCATTCTATAGTCTAAATACTTGTACAGAATTCAAGGCTGAGCCAGGCGTGGTGGTGCACGCCTGTAATCCCAGAATTCAGAAGGGTTGGGGGAGGAGGATCATTGCAAGTTCAAGACCAGCCTGGGCTACAAATTGAGTTCAAGGCCAGACTGAACTGCATAGTGAGACCCGGTCTCAAAAAATAGGGCTGGGTATTTAGTTCAGTGGAGCACCTGCCTGGCAGGTGCAAGGTTATGAGTTTGACCCCCAGTACCAAAAAAATAAGAATAAAAAAAGAATTCAAGGTTGAAGCTGCTTGGTGTAAGCAGCATAGAGCCAAGGATATGGATTTTTAAGGCAAACAAATAGGCTAAAATATTCACTTTTATAATTTACTGGTTGGATGACCTTGAACAATTATTCATTCTTTCTTAGTTTCCTCAGTGGCAAAATGAGTATTATAGTTTCTAATTTATATATTATATCAAAGTTAAAATGAAATACTGTACATCAAGAAATAAGATAGGTCTTAACCAATGACATCCCTCCCTTAGAATGAAATGCAGAATAACCTGCGAGGTAGCCAGAAAAATAGTGAAATGCTGCTTCTGAAATTTCATATTCAGAAAGTAGCAAGTGCTACCTGTATATTTATTAACTAGAGGAATACTAATAAATATTGAAATGTCAGTATTCCTAAAAATATTTGCAGTATAAAACTTAGTATCATGTAAGGAAAGTTATCCAAGTAATGAAAAGTGTCCTATAGGGAAGAAAAAATTCTAAACATTCTCACAAATCTCTTTCATATATTATATTGATTTTTAAGTGACATATTATCACGTACCAGATGAGTTTATTGTATGACTTAATTTGCTTATGTCAGCCATCATTCCTGGTACAACACTTAAGTTTCCCCACTCATTGCTGAGTGACTCAAATTCTGACAAATGAAAATACTTTCCAGGTCATGAAGAATGATTAACACCACCATAATAGTCATCTATGCTGTTAGCTTGCCTTTTTAGCAGCTAAGTTTTTCAAAATTATTTTTGAAATTATTTTGGTTCTCAATTGTTTTACAATATCAGTTCTGCTGAATTCTTTTGAAACTACTAAAGTAGATGCCATTAATATGGCTTGTAAGAGTTTTCCTTTTTACAGAATGACTCAAAGGAGATTTTAAAAATTAAGAGATTTATCAGTTTTGAATATATTACTGAGGAGATAATACAATATAAATTGGTTTTATATTTTAAATAAGATATTTTTGTCATCAAATGTGAGAAAGATGTCATGCATAGTGGTGCACACCTGTAATCCCAGCACTGGGAAGGCAAAGGCAGGAGGATCACCATGAGTTTGAGGCCAGCTTGGGCCACAGAACAAAACCCTCTCTCAAAAACCAAACAAAAAAAAGGGGGAAAGACATAAAACATTTTGTAAACAAAACAAATACTTATTAAATACCTACCGGGTTTGTTTGTTTGTTTGTTTGTACCAGGGATTGAACTCATGACCTTGTGCTTGCCAAACAGGCGCTTGTACTACCTACTTTTTAAAATATTTCTTGTGAAAATTGGTAACTACACTTTTTGGCTGGTACTTTTATAGATGTTTTTCTTAGACAATTTCAATAATTTTTTTCTTAATATGTTTTTATAGCAAGTCTTACATATCTAATGAGTAAATTTTGCCAGATTTTCAATAGTTTTAATAAAAATATTCAAAACAATGTGACATAAGATTTAGGTGCTTGGTATCTCCTTAGAATGCTATTGATATATGGTACACTTATTCTGCTTATAAACTGCTATATTTACTCATGATCAGTTTTCATATGTTTCTCTTTTTTCCTTTTATTCCTTTCAAAGGCAGGGAATAGTAAGGTAAGTTTTATTAAAGAATATATTTTATTTAAATATTTACATAATGTTCACATTCCTCGTGAGGAATTGGTCCATGTACATAAGCCATCCCACTCCTTTCTTCATTCCCTTTTCCTTCTTAGATCTACCTCTTTACTTCCTGTCACCTATCTTATTTTGCTCTTTATTTATACTTTGGGTTTCTCATGTAAGAGAAGGCATGCAATATTTAAGCTTGTGTGTCTGATTTATTTCACTTAACATTGTAGTCTGAAAGTACATTAATTTTCCTGCAAATGACTCAATATATCTTGCTTTATGGCAAAGTGGTACTCCACTGTATGTAACATATAGTAGTTTAAAGTATTTTTTCCTAGCAAACTTTTAATATACATTTGTTAAGAAAGAATTAGAAAATGAAATATGACAGATCTAACAAAAGAGTTGAAATTTTAGGTATAATACATGATTGTTATGAAACTCTACAATTATTTTTTAATGATTTTTTTATGAACCACTTACATTCTAGATAGTTTTAATTTTTCCTTCCGGGGATCATAAAAACAAACTTGGTTACACATATTTATAAGTGAAATATCAGTTTATAGATCTTTTACCTTCATATAATGGACTTTCACATAGTCACTTAAAAACAAAATAAGGTAATTATGGTATTTGTATGTTCAGTGAAAGGACACGAGTAAGACACACTTTTGGGACACTTTTATAGCTACGTATAGTGACCGGAAAACATCTTCAGAGAGTTTCTGAAGCAAGACTGTAGAAATGGATAGTCAATTTTAGAAGTAAAAAAGTTGATACTAGCTAAATGCTGAGGGATAAATAGATTTGAGACCAGATTGTGGAGAAACTCAAATAGTAGGCACCACTGGATATATTTGACAGCAGGAATTAATTATCTGTGAAATTCATCATGTATTTTAAGCAGGTTAGTGTGTGCAAAGATAAGTCCAGAGCACGATACAATTTCTAAAGAGGCCCATATAATCTTATACTGATGAAATAAAGCATGCAGATCTAGTCTTATATTTAGGGAAGGTTATTCACTACAGATCTCTGCATTAAGAGGGACATTGCCAATTTACTGTGGTGTAAAAGAAAGAAATGATGTAGGTGAAAGAAAGCTGAGAGGTCTCTTCGTATGAAGAATAATCAGTTGTTTAGGAATCATTTGTTTCAAAACAAGAAAACTAACTAGACAGATGATCGCAATGTTTGGATATAAATTTTTTTTTTAAGAAGACCACTAACTTGTCATGTGTGTTGTAAAAGGATGTTTTCCACATGTGCAGAAGGATCCTGGTTTCAATGGGAAAGTGAATGATATGACTTCTGTATTCTCTTCCAGTTCTGCTACAGTCATTATACTATTAAAGGAATTATTTAAAATGTCACTTCCTATACAAGCCAAATCCCAAATCCAGCATGAGCTGAGTGACCCATTCTGCCTGCTCAGACCGACTGATGGGAAACCTTTTTAGCTCAGAATAAGGGGCCTCTTAGTTACCTTAAAAGCAGTATAAGTGTGACCAGTCTTTAGTAGTTAAGATTTTATTTCCCATTCTTAAGAACAAAGATAATCATTACATATACATATATATATAGAGAGAGAGAGAAAGAGAGAGGTTGAAATTCAGATTATACAATCTGAAAAAGAAAAAGTAAGCTTTGGATGTTTGTAACATGTTGAATTCTCTTTTTTTCTTTTTCACGTTTCTTCTGATTTCCTGTCATTAGGAGAATAATAATTTAAGCCTTTTCTTATATGCAGTAATAAGCTGAAAATAATGGGCCTTTAATATAGTTTATCTGCATTAAACTTGTAAAAATAGCTGGGCATGGTGGCCCATGCCTATAATCCCAGCACTCAGGTGACTGAGGCAGGAGGATTACCATGAGTTTGAGGCCAGCCTGGAATACGTAACAAAAACCTGTCTAAAAGGAAAAACAAAGCTTGTAAAAATATTTCACTATAGATGATACTTTATTAGTGTCTTAAATGTAAATTTGTGTTGTAATCTTTTCCTTTTTTTTTTTTTTTTTTTTTTTTTTTTTTTTTTTTTTTTTTGTCTACTGCTGAAAAGAGGCTCCAGGTAATCTTTTCTCTTCTGTGTTTACAAAGCCTAATTTTTTATTTTAGCATCTTTCATATTTCTCATTAATGAGCTGTCTTACTTGGTGCTATTTATCTGTGCTCTCAGTTTACTACATATTTTTCCCTTTGCAGTTAGTATCCCGAGATGAATTGCATCTTAATTACTGGGCATATAGCGTATAACTGCTTTACTAAAACTTTATCCATTCATCTTGTATAATTTTATGTAAGCTGTATAATTTTATTTTAAGCAGTAATGTATGTTATGTATATGATCCTTACAAAAGTTAAAATGTACTTGTTACATGGAGTTGCACGGATAAAAATTACTTGTTTATTGTGAGTTAGTTCATGGAAGACACTAACATTGAGTGAAGTCACCAAAACAATTAACTTAGAATAATAGCTCAAGTTTCTATCATTCTTTGAAATGGTCCTGTGAGAAATATTTTAATGTTAAATATAAATTCAGTTCTATTTTTAATATGGACATTGAAAACGTATATGAAGTATGAAACCAAAATGAATGTAATAACTTGAAGTTATTTGTATATTTAAGGATATTTACTTTTTATGACATTATTTTTGTTTATATGTTTTACATATTGTTTCATATTACAAGTGAAAATCACATTTGTTTTATAGCGTACATTAAAGATAAACACATTTTAATAAATGTATAATAGCACTAATTTTGAAATGTAAATATATTTTATGGCTTTAATTTTAGGATACTTACTCATAAATGTTGGAGTTTTCCATAAAAAAGTTAATCTGTATCATTTCCTGACTTAGTTGTTACAAATTAAATATTAACATTTAGAGGGAAATTGATGAATATTGGTTTAGATTCAGGTTTCAAATTTATTAAATATTTGAATAATGGTTATTCAAAATACAAACAATAAGCTAATAGATTTTTTTAAATGAAAGTATTATAGAGAAGTGCCTCCACATTTAAATGATCCAGAATGTGAACTCTATATGCCTATTAGGACATGAGATATTATAAATAAATTCTGAGGAGATGAGCTAGACCTCTGAGAGGTCTAGATTTGAGAACTCTTATGTAAGCAACATTGATAAATGTTTGGTAAATAGAGGAGTTGTTGGAGGCAATATTAATAGTCATTACCATATTTCTGTTCTTAAAAAAAAAAAGTAACCCCTTCTGTCTCTCTCTCAGACAGAAGCTTTCTTTCTCTCAATGATTATTTCCATTAAAAAAAAATAGTCATTACCTTTTACAAAGTGTTGCACAGTTTACAATGCTTTTTAACTATAAGATGTCTTCCTTGAGTAACTGTCTTACACTAATGCTACTAGGTAGTACTAAGGACTTCAGGATGCAGAGAAAGTAAAGGGCATGAAGAACAGGAAAGGAGTACAAATTTGAACTCCCTTGTAATTTACATTGTCAACAGCGTAAAGCTCATGGAAATATTATCAGAATTGACTGTCAAGAAGAATGTATTTACACTTGCAATGCGCAGATAATGTTAGATGCTTTAGAGAAATAACCCAGGGTATCAATCTTTTTTTTTTTTTTTTTTTTTTTTTTTTGCGGCACCAGGGATCAAACTCACAACTTTGTGCCTCCCAGACAGGCACTTAAGCCACTTAGCCAAACTCCCAGCCCTAGTTTTTTGAGGCAGGGTCGCACTGTGTAGCTCAGGCAGATCTTGCGCTCACGTTGTACCCCAAGCCGACCTTGAACTCACAACGCTCCACCTACCTTAGCCTCCTGAGTGCTAGAATTAAAGGCGTGCGCCACCACTAAGAAATTTTTGGATATGTCAAACGAACATTTTTACATTCGTTTATAAATTTGTTCTGTTTATATTGTGAAGCATACACCAAAAAAATTAAAATGAATGAAAGTTTCAATTATTTTCTACCTTTCTGCATTAGGAACTATCAAGAGGCCAGCTGTGGTGGCACATGCCTATAATCGTAGCATTTGGGAGTCTGAGGCAGGAGGATTGCTTGGAGTTCAAGGCCAGCCTGGGCTTCAAAGTGAATTCAAGGCAAGCCTGAGCTGTATAATGAGACCCTGTCTCAAAAAGACCAAAAAAAAAAAAAAAAAAAAAAAAAAAAAAAAAAAAGGAAAAAATTATCAAGAGGTAGAGGGCACAGAATGGGTTCCCTTTGGGGAAGATGTGGCCTCCCCAGAGGGCAGGTTTAGGGAGCCTGGTGAAGGTGAAAGGCCCAGTGATACACACCTGTCCTCTGCCCACCTCTCTGTTCCAGGCCTCCAGTGAGCAGAGCTCCACCACAGCCCGAGAAACTTCAAACAAACAATGTTGGCAAGAAGAAGAGACCCATAGAGGTAAGGAAACCTACTCCTTGGTGTCCCTAAAATGTATCCATAGTTCCTTTTTATAAAACACCAAGGTTTTGTCATTAGTGTTCTTAGAATCAGTGTGTTGAGTGATTTGGTTGTTAAAGTTGACTGCTTAACTCTTGCTCAACCTGAGTTGTGGATTGCTGTGTTCTGTTTCCCTTAATTTTTTAAATGTGTATTTCTTTTTACTTTTCCATAAGCAGCACCTCATTTTATCTGTAAGTCAGAGAACTTCTAAATGTGAATACATGTGAATAATCTGTTGCTTAGAGAAGCACAGGCACCTTGGCAGTATTTCATACATAGTGGGATAAGTTTATAGGTTAAAAATTAAATACCTAAACCACGTCAGGAGCTTTTACCCTATGTGATACATAATGTTTGAAGACTTTTTCCTCAGTCTTGCCTTCCAACCAAGAAACCTTCCACAATAATTGAGAAATAAAATTTCTGCCTAGTGTGGTGGTACACGCCTGTAACCATAGCTACTCAGGAGGCTGAAGCAAGAGGATTAAAAGTTCACAGCCAGCTTGGAAAACCTAAAGAGACCCTGTTTCAAAATAAAAAGAAAATAAAGACCTGAGGATATAGCTCAGTGATAGAGTGCCTTTGGGTTTGAAGGAGGAAGAGGATAAAAAAGGTTCCCCTGGGTATTTCATGAATCCCAGCATGAGCAACAAACAAGCAAACCATGCTAAGTGAGGCATGAACAAGGAGTAAAGCCGTAGGAGAGTGTTACAGCTTCCTCTCCCATCCATCTCCACAAAGTCAGTAAACATAGACATTTAAAATTAGGATTCTGTGCCAGAACTTTAGCATGGGTTCTCAGAAACAACTTTGGATTCTCACAAATACCTAAGTAGAATTAGACATAATTTATTCTGAATTGTGTATGTAAAGCAAGTATTTCAAGTAACAATGAACATAAGTAGAAATTTTCTTCTTTTGGATGCAAGAACTATCTCAATGTTTAACACAGGGAATCTTATACCTAAAATTACTGGCATCAGGTGAACGTGTGATTCCCTTTTCCATTTTACAACTTTATGCAGAAAAGTATGGAATGTGGAATCTTTCAGTTGCATCAAAAAGGTTACACAGAAAAATATCTGGAGATCAATTTGTGTTTGAAGTTTAATCCTCCATTTTAAAGACAGTATCAATATATCACAGAACACAGGTGAACATTTAGACATGAGGAAAAGTATAATTGTGTAATGGTTTTATCGTTATTGTTATAGGACCTTGTGTTGGAGCTTGTTTTTGGTTATCGAGGCAGAGACTGCAGGAATAATGTACACTATTTAAATGATGGTGATGATATAATTTATCACACTGCATCTGTTGGAATTCTTCACAATGTTGCTACAGGTAGGAAACACTAATTCTCTAGACTCCCATGCACAGTTTTTAAATTACTTTTTAAATAGCATCTTAAAGTTCTTAGTTAAAACTGTAATATTTAAATATGGTCCAGAATTTAAAATACTTCATATTGTAGCACTTTCTGGTAATATCAATGTTAAGAGAATATGATATAGCAGAAAAGTATATCATAATGCAAAGTGCTCATAGATCTCTATTAAAAGTAAAGATTTATCGTACATTAAAACCAAGTTTTATTGTAAAACCATTCATACCTTAAATTCTGTTTTCTAATAACCTCATGAGAATGAATGGTTTGGTGTTTGTCCCTGACAGTGAATCAGAGTTACACACCAGATAAGTGATTACTGAGGTGGGAGTCATTTTTATTGAGGTTAGAAAACCAAGAAAGACACGCCTTTAATCCCAGCACTCGGGAGGCTGAGGTAGGAGGGGCGTTGTGAGTTCAAAGCTGGCTTGGGCTACAACGCGAGTGCAAGGCCGGCCTGAGCTTCATAGTGCGACCCTGCCTCAAAAAACCAGGGCCGGGAGTTTGGCTTAGCAGCTTAAGTGCCTGCCCTGGCAGGTGCAAGGTTGTGAGTTCGATCCCCGGTGCCGCAAAAAAAAAAAAAAAAGAAAAAAGAAAACCAAGAAAGAAAGCTACTTATCTGAGGCTCTAGTAATGATTCTTCATTTGATAGAAGAAGATGAGAACAAATTTCTTGATGTCAGTTAATTGATTGGCTTGTTGCAGGGTAAATGAAGTTCTCTCAGCATCGCTTGATGGTCAATGTGATAATCTTAGTGATGTTACGATTTTAATTTGGAATTGTTTTATTACATATAATTGCAAATTTCATGAAATCTGAAAGTTAGAACCAAAACCTGAGATTATCTAGGCCATACATTTCTGACTTTCCCTCTGATAGTTTTGCTTAGAATGAATAGAGTAGATTGATTGTGTGAATCGTAATCCCTTTTCCCTAGTATTGTTAGTATAGTCTTTCCATTAGCTTTCCTAAAAAAGAAAATTAACCAAAATTACGTGAAATCAGTGATAATTTTCCACTTAATAATGTGGACCATTTTTCCAAAGCATTCCTTTGGAAAAAAAATCTTTTGCAGCTTCACGTATCCTTCAAGAGAATAGGGAAGAATAAAATAAGTCAAGCAAGAGAGGAATAAATACGTAAACTGTTGCATTTATAGTTGTAATGTTTTGTTTTGTTTTTTGAGATAATGTCTTGCTATGTATGTAGTCCAGGCTGGCCTCAAACTCTCCCCTTGTCTAAACCTCCCAAATCCTGGGATTACAAGTGTGCACCAGCCATTTAATTTATTTGTAATTAATTACTTTTCTAATGGTAAGATGTTAAAAGACAGAGCAGAAAAAGACTAGGCACTTGGCTTCTATTCTCAGTACTTGGTTTCTCACTGGTTTAGGGATACATTGCCATGTTCATAATAAGAAATCTTGTTCATTTGTTTTTGAGACAGACGTGTATGTTTCAGGCTGGCCTTGAACTCACTGTGTAATCCAGATTGGCCTCAGATTGGAAGCAATCCTTCTGCCTCAGCCTTTCCAGTGCTGAGTGCATGGTGCCACCACACTCGGCAGGAAATCTAAGTCTGTTAGTTAATAATTTTCTGCCAGTTCATCCACCAACCCACAATTTGTCATTTATTCCTTTAATTGGACCAACTGTCTGCCCTATACAGAGCACATTCCACTTAGAGAATTTCAAGAGTAATAGTAGACCTGGTAAATATAGTTGAGAGGTTTGTTATTGTTGGGGTTTTCTTGTTGGCTGGTTGGTTAATTTTAGTTTTGGTGTTTTTTTTTTTTTTTTTTTTAAAGAAAGGGGCAGACTTTGTATTCATGATCCTGTGTAACTGGATAAGCCTACCTTTCTGATTTCATTTCCTATCTGGTCATTGATTTGTGCACAAGCCTAGTTTTATTACCTATCTAAATTCTCATCAGTGTCAATACTGCTAGGTGAATCACATTAATGCTTTGATCATAAACTTCATTGCCCCTTCACTGACTACAGAATACATATGAAATATGCATAGATGTTGCCCAGTCATTAAGTGAAAAAATTTTCTCTAATTTCTGTGTGACCTGAGTCTTTTTTTTTTTTTCTGTTAGGAAACCAAAACGGAAATATCATAGGGTAGTGTTCAAACTTTTCCATAATTCTAAACCCTACTTCCCTTTCAAACCATGTTGCTCACTTTTCTTTTTTCATAACTTCTACTTCAGTCAGAGGTATACACTTCCCTGCTCATGTACCTTTGCTTAAAATCTTCTCTGCCTAGAATACCCGTCCCCACCTACCACTATCCAGGTCATAGTATAGGAGTGTCATATTGCTATGACAAGAATTAATCTTTTCTGTGCTGAATTTCCATAGCATCTTTGCTCCTTAAATCTTTGTGGCACTTGTCAGGTTCAGCCTTGTATTACACTGTTTATCCCTTTCAGGGTTCTGTCCCTTTAAAACTTCTGATTCTTTTCTATCCTTGTAATGATGCACCCAGAGTAAGGGCTCAAAAACTATGCATTGAATAAGCAAGTGAGTAGTTTATTGCACTAGCTAAGTGCATTTGGCTGTCACATCTTAAAATTTTCAAACTCAATTTTCAAATTCTTTCTTTACAGGGACTCAGAGTTTTTATCAGGAACATAATGATGATATTCTGTGTCTCACTGTGAATCAGCACCCCAAATTTATCAACATAGTGGCAACTGGCCAAGTAGGTATGTTTCTGTATTTTAAAAAGAAACAATTTGAAGCATTTGTTTTGTTAAAGTAAATTCAATATTATGGGGAAAATAGTAATATATATATGGATTTTTAAAAATTGATTTATGCGTAAAGCATTCACCCAGTTAAATGATTTGCTTCCAAATCTTTCTCTTATTTTACTAGTCTGAGTTAGTTTAGGCTAATTTAAACTATTGTATAGTGGTTGAAATAGTTGGGATTAGTACTCTATGTTTAGCCTCTATTTGCATTAAATTCTTTGAAAGTGAAATCTTGATTCACTCTCCAGAGAAAAGGAAGCCTGTTTCCCAAAGGAATAGAGCCCACGTTACCTAAGCACCAGGCTCTGTGCCTCTTGGATCATAGTGAATTGCTCTGTAAATTTTTATCAAGTAAATTTGTTCAACAAACTTACTACACATCTGACATGTGCAGGGTACTGCTCTTGGCACTGAGGATACAAACAGTTTGTGATAAGACGAAATTCCTGTATTTGTGAAATTTATATTTTATGGATAAATTTCTAAGAAGATATTCTTTCTTTGCTTCTTTTCTTACTCCTCTCCTTTTACTAAGCAGTTTTACTTAGGTCAGTATTACAGTATTCTTTTAGTTAAGAATTTTCATGGTAATAGATTAATCTCTCAGAAATTTGGCCCTTTTTCCACTTCTTTCCCTTTGTTTTGAAAGGTATCGGTATAGAGAATATGGAACAGCTAATTATTTCCCCTCTGTCTTTCCAAGGCAGACTCTAGCAGCACAGAGGTAAATTTTAGATCCTAATGTAGTCCTGTGGTTTGCCATATTTATATCTTTCTGCAACATGAACAACAAAAATACTTCACTGATGACTAATTGAATGTAAGATAAGTTCCAAAGAAGACTAGTGAATGAAGACACATATTTTTTCTTCTGAACGTAAGAAGAACTGATCACTAGTTACTTTGCTGCCAAACTTACTTGATATCACCAAGGCACAAAACATTGTTTAAATTGCTTATGGTTGTTGATGTTAAAAATCACATAGATCATAGAGGAATTGAAATATTTGATTTTGTGATATTTTAGACAGTTATATATACACTTTATTTTTTCTTCACTAGAATCTTGGAATCTCAGGGTCAGACATAACAGTTTTATCCAGTTCATCATTATATACTTGAAACCCACTACCATTTTATGCCTAATAAAGTAACCTAGCCTTTCCCTAGTAAGCTCACTTACAAAATAATTCTTCATATAGAACAAAAATCTGCCTTTCTGTGACTGTTACTTATTGATCTTCATTCTTTTGTGTGTGTGTGTATGTGGCATCGGGAATCGAACTCACAACCTCGCACCTGCCAGACAGGTGCTTAAGCCACTGAGCCAAACTCCCGGCCCTAGTTTTTTGAGGCAGGGTCGCACTATGTAGCTCAGGTCGGCCTTGTGTTCGCGTTGTAGCCTTGCGCTCACGTTGTAGCCCAAGCCGGCCTAGAACTCCCACTACTCCTCCTACCTCAGCCTCCTGAGTGCTGGGATTAAAGGCGTGTGCCACCACGCCCGGTTTGATCTTCATTCTTGAGTTGCCTCAGACATCTAATCACTTATTGCTGACTTTATATTCTAGTTTTAGATACAACTGTCATATTCTGAATTTTATCTAGCACTTTCTTTTAGAAGGCCCAAGTTAGACATCTCCCACCTGTAATCTGGCAGTAGGACATGAGAATAACAGATTACTTTCCATGAGGGAAACTCCCTCCGTATGGTACCATGTGTTGGTATTAGAAATTCCAAAATTATCTCCTGAGTCCTGAACCTGCTTAGGGGCCTGAGTCTTTTCTTAGAGTTCCTCCTCCTGTAGCAGACTGCACAGCCCCCACATGCACTCTGGAGGGGCTGCCAGAGATACCTGTTCATTGAAGCTTCTCAGTGAACTGCCTCAGATTTCAATGAATTCTCACTTTATGCTGGGCCTTCCAGATCATTATAGGAATGTACTCATCCAGGCAAGAAAATAAAAAATATCTCATTTGATAATTTTATCTTGATTTGATAACTAAAATATTTAGGCCTGTAATGTTTTGCCCTTCATCTGTACTTATGTCCCAAACCTTGTTCAGGGACAGGCCTTGTCTCTTTCATCAGCCAGTCTTCATGCAAATAATTGCAAGTCCTCTTGCCATTTTGAGGTTGCCTGAGTAGGTTCAGTACTAAAAGCAGTATTTTCCATGTGTTCTGTGCAGCAGAATCCAATGCTTTATTCTGTCTGCCCTCATGTTGCAGGTCAAGACATTATGAGGCATATGTTATCAATATGTCCTTGGAATCATTTCATATGGATGTAAGGCGGCTTAATCAGTGCAAAAAATAATCACCAATCTTGAATAAATTCCTAAATCTTTACTTTTCTTTCTTGCGACTGACTTTTCCAAGTTTTGTTAATAGATATTTCCACCCCAGATATAATAAGCATTTTCTTCTTGGCAAACTTATTCATATGGAAAGTCTTTCCTTAAAAGAGCTTTTTTCTTTTGACTTTTACAGCAGCCTTTACTGTCATGTCCTTAAAGAGGGTTAGATCTAATTTTTCCCTGCAAATAAGGATGCATTGAAACTCCAGAGGACCTAGTTAGCAATGAATTTTATAAACCAAATTTAGAGTCCTATCAGTTTAAATCTTATCAGCATTGTTTTAAAGGTTGTTAAAATCAAATTTTCATGGAACTAATTAAATACAAAGAAAATAATTTTTTATCCAGTGAAACACTGAAAGGTCAAACATATAGTGTTGACATGTATATAATTAAAATTTACTCAGTGTAGTAAAACTAATTTCATATGTTTTATTTAAATTGCTTAAACTTTTATGATAATTAAGTTTGCAAATTTTACATTAATATTTATGTTACATATGGATAATTATTTTTCTGTTGCTTTTCTATTATAGGTGATTCAGCAGACATGTCAGGTAAGGAAAATTAAATATCTATTTTAGCTACATTGCTTGATAATGGTCGCCCAAATTTTTTTAAGTAATAAGATACTTAGGCATATCTCATTGCTTGCATCCAAGTCTGTGAAAATGTAGTTTTTTAAAAAACTACTATCTTACAACCTTTTTAGTGTGCCCATATTCTAAGCACTTTACGTATATTACTTCATTTAAACATCACAAGAATTCTTAATGGTAGTTAGTGACTTACTAACATATACCTATAAAAATAGAGGTAGATGGGGCTTGGGAATCATCTTACTGGCAGAGTTCATAGTATGTAAGAAACTGTGAGTAAATCAATAAATATAATATAATTTTACACTTAATATAATTTAATAAAAATCACTTGTTCTTGGGTAGGAAGAATCAATATAGTGAAAATGGCCATACTTCCAAAATCATTGTATAGGTTTAATGCAATCCCTGTCAAAATACCAATAGCATATCTCACAGAATTAAGAAAAAACAATCCTAAAATTCATGTGGAACCAGAAGAGACCTAGAATAGCAAAAGCAATTCTGGGCAACAAAGGCAAGGCCAGAGAGAACACAGTCCCTGACTTGAAATTATACTACAAAGCTACTGTGATAAAAGCAGCATGGTACTGGCAAAAAAACACAAAAAACAGACCCATGGACCATTAGAACAGATTTAAAGATGCAGAAATAACTCCAGACATACTCAGCCACCTTATATTTGACAAAAGGTACTAAACACCTTCACTGATAGAAATCCTATTTAATAAATATTGCTGGAAAAACTGGCTTTCCATGTGCTGAAGATTAAAACTAGACTCATATATTTTACCATGCACTAAACTAAAATCAAAATGGATCAAAGGTCTAAATAATAATACTGAAACACTAAATCTACTGAAAGACAGAATAGGTGCAACTCCTGAACACACAGGTGAAAGTAAAGACTTTCTGAGCAAAACCCTGACTGCACAGGAAGTATCATGAAGAATCAACAACTGGGGTCTCATCTTATTAAAAAGCTTTTGCACAGCAAAATAAATCACCAACAGAGTGACGAGACAACCCATAGCATGGGAAAAAACTTTTTTCCTGCTGTTCCTCAAAGAACTACTATCTACTGCGCAGTAAGTGCAAGGTAATGAGTTCAATTTCTGGTACAAGAAAAAAAACTATCTAGAATTTATAAAGAACTCAAAAAAATCAGACCCCCCCAGATTTAAAGGCCAAATCCAAAAATGGGCATCTGAAATGAGTAGACACTTCTTAGATGAGGAAGTAAAAAGGGCAAATAAATATATAAAAAAATGTACAACATCAGTGGTCATTTGAGAGATGCAAATTAAAACCACACTGAGACTTTATCTCCAAAAAGAATGGTTTTCATCATAAAACAACCAATAACATATGCTGGTGGGGGTATGGGGAAAAAGGAACCCACTGTTGGTGGGAGTGTAGACTGGTGCAACCACTATGGAAATCAGTGTGGAGATTCCTCGAAAAACTAAGACTGGAGGTTTCATTTGGCCCAGCTATGTATCTTCCCGAAAGAATTAAAAGCATCATACCATGGCGATATGTACACATCCATATTTATAGTAGTACGGTTTGTAATAGCTAAATGTTGGAAACAGCCCAAATGCCCATCAACTGATGAATGAATAAGGAAGAGGTGGGGTTTTTTGATACCATGAAGTACTACTCTGCCATAAAGAAGAATAAGCTTGAAACATTTCTGGCTAAATGGATACTCCTTTGAGACAATACTCTTACGTGAAACAAATCAGACACACATGTTTAAATACTGCATTGTTTCTCTGGTGTGAGAAACTGAAAGTGTAAATAAGGACCAAAATGTGTAATAAATATTAGGAAATAGGAACAAAATATTCAGATGAAAAAGGGGAACAAGCAAGGGTGGAGGGGGAAAGAAAAGGGATGAAAGAAAGAATAAATGGAAAAAATGGTAGCAAAACTTTTGTAAATAAGCAGGGAGAGAGAGGTGGTTGAAGGGAGGGAGGGCAATGGGAAAAAAAGCAAGATATATCATGTACAGGCACAAGTTCCCTATGATGAGTATTATCATTATGTATATCTAAAATGTACCAAATAAAAATTTTTAAATGCACAAGAAAATTATTGCCTAAAAATAAAATCTTACGGTAAGGCATATTTGCCTAGCATGTTCAAGGACCTTAGTTCAACTCCTAGTACTGCAAACAAAAATTTTTTTGAAATTTATTTTTATATGGTATCAATTATTGTCTTTGACCAACAGATCATTTAAACCTTTAAAAACAACTTTTTATTATTTATTTTGACCATAACTTTATGAATGTGTATCCATTATTTTTAGGTATTATAACTAGACTTTTCAACTATATTTTAAATTTATGTAATATAATAAGAAATAGTTTAATAAGAAAACATTCCCCAGAGGTTTGTTTCTATTTCACTTCTCTCCATCAGGGTTAAGTATGATTTTGTGCTTTGACTAAATAGTTACTAATTGAACCAACACAATAGGCCCTGTCCTTGCTCTCTTGGTTACACGTGAGCTCAGGGGTTTGCAAACCATGGCGTATACACAGTATCTGGCCCGTCATCAGCTTTTGTACAGCCCATGAGATGAGGATATGTTTATTAATTTAAATAGTTGGAAAAAATCAAATGAAAAATGAGGTTTCATGACACATGAAAAATACATGAAATTCAAATTTCTGTGTCCATAAATAGAGCTTTTTTTTGTACACAGCCATGCTCAGTAACATTGTAGTGCCTTTTATGCTATAATGGCAAAATTAAGTAAAAGCAACAGATACTGAATATGACACTGTTACTACTTTGGACTGCTTTGTGGAATACTGTAAGTTACAGTGACACATTGTAACTTCACAGATTTTAAATCCTGTACTTATTCCTATACCACAATGTTTTACTTTGTTTTCTAATCTCTTCATCTCCATGACATCAAAACAAGGGAGCAAGAGAAAAATGAACTTTAAATCTTATACTTTTAAGGCAAAGCAAAGTGAGGATTATGTTGTTGTCAAATGAGATGGTAAAACGTTTAGTATGTTATGGAATGACATTATAACTGTGGTAAAACAATACAGTATATATCAGGATTTTGTGTATGTGATTTTTTTTTATTTAAGAGAAAAAAGACACATAAAGACAAAAAGCAAAAGAGACAAACGACAACAGCAAATCCACAACAGTAACATTATAGGTTTACAAAACAAGATGATAAAAAAAAAAAAAAACAAGATGATAGGAACTTCACAATGGTTGCAATATATTGTATATTCATGTATGTGACGTTAAGGACAAAACTCAGGGTCTTGTGCATGCTAAGTACACATTATTCCACTGAGCTACATCCCCAGTGTTGTGTCAACATTTTCACACTAAGCCTCATCCCATTATTCTCAATGTACAGGAAAACAGCAGTCTGAAAAATTGGAAAATTTGAAACTTCTTAATGGCAGCAAAATTTTCTTCACAAAAAAAAAAGAGGGGACGAGGCATTTGTGGTACACTCCTGTAATCCTAGCTGTTCTGGAGGAACAGTTTTGAGGCCAGTCTGGGAAACCTAGTGAAACCCTGACTGAAACATAAAGAGCTGAGGTGTAGCTCAGAGGTGTAGTACTTGCATAGCATTCATGAGAGCCTGGAATCCATAGTACTACAAAAAAAAAAAAAAAAAAAAAAAAAAAAAAAAAAAAAAAAAAAAAAAAAAAAAAAAAAAAAAAAAAAAAAAAAAAAAAAAAAAAAAAAAAAAAAAAAAAAAAAAAAAAAAAAAAAAAAAAAAAAAAAAAAAAAAAAAAAAAAAAAAAAAAAAAAAAAAAAAAAAAAAAAAAAAACCACTAAACAAGAAAAGAAAAGAAAAAGAACATCAGGCCATAACCAAAATAAGTGTGAGTAGCTTATTGTATAACCAGTCAAAAAAAAGGTATTTACTAATGCTGAGTTAATTAAATAACAGTTAACTAAATGAGGTTTGATTGTAGTCCATGAAGAAAGATGTCCAGACAAAATAAACTTGTTACATATTGGGCAAAAATAGTTGCTAAAGACTTGAGGACATTAAAAACAGCATCAGAAGTCAGTTAAAAAGCCAGGTGTGGTGGCACACACCTTTAATGCCAGCACTCAGGAGGCTGAGGTAGGCGGAGCATTGTGAGTTTGAGGCCGGCTTGGGCTACAACGCGAGCACAAGGCCGACCTGAGCTACACAGTGTGACCCTGCCTCAAAAAACTAGGGCTGGGAGTTTGGCTCAGTGGCTTAAGCGCCTGTCTGGCAGTCGCGAGTTTGTGAGTTTGATCCCCAGTGCCGCAAAAAAAAAAAAAAAAAAAAAAAAGTCAGCTAAAAATAAGGCAAAAGAGTCTCATTGCTCCAATTAAAAGAGCACAGCATGAGACCTTAGTGCAAGACCCACACATATACCTCACAATACTGGGTCTAACTTGTAGATTTTATCAACAACTTTAGGCTGCTTAACAGGATGTGTGTTAGCTTGCTAAAATATAACCACATTGAAGATTTCATTCTTCTTAATGACTTACCCAGATGTGTCCATTCTATAAAACAGTCTCATCCAAATTAGCAGGAATTTATATGTGGCTCTTGTTGGAGTGGACAAAGCAAAAAGGATATATTGATTTGTCAGAATAAAGAATTTCTGCAGTGCAGTTAATCCAGTGTGAAAAATTCATGAAATCCAAAACCATTTATAGTTTTCTTTATTCTGTTGCTAAGGTGTTCGCACACCAAGGATGAGCAGTTGGAAAGCCTGTTCCAGAGGACTGCCTGGTCTTTCAATGACCATGACAGATACTTCATTATGGTGCTGTTGATGCATTTATGCATGCAGTCCCAGACTCATATTTTGAATAGTTTCTATTTAAAGATAAACCAAAAGTACTTATTAGTAATAGGCATTTGACCTCACATGACATAAAAATTTGAGCCGATACTGATATGGTTCATTATGATTAAGAAGGTATTGATGCTATAGATGACACTCAGAGCAGATTCGAATTGTTCTCCAGAGACTATGACCATCAAGAATAATAGCATCTGCTCGGTTTGTAATTACTACAACAACCTAGGAGAGAACAGAAGGCCTCTCAGTTCACGGCCAGGCTATGGCTATTATCAAAGAAAAGATTGAGGAAAAAGGGGGATGCACTTAGTGTTAAGTTGGAGCCCAAAGTGGTCACAGGTATATAAGACTGAACTTGAGAGGCAACTGTAGAGGCTTGAGAGAGAAAATGCAGCCGTGAATGGAGATGATGATACAGAATACATGGAAGCCAAAGCTGAAAATTAACTTTCTGGGAAACAGAGTCCAATTTGAAGAACACAAAGCAACCCTTTTGGTTATGAACCCTAAACTTGAAAGTTTTCCAATTGTTTTTATTTCCAGGGATGTTCTAGAACATTCAGATAGTAATAAAGAATCAGAATCAATGAGCAGAATATTCCAAAGCTCTTAAATGCTTAAAAAAAAAAAAAGCCGAGACTCTTGGCCTGCAGGAGGATGAGGAAGCACTGAACTTAAAGCAGAAAATTACAAATCTGAGGAATGAGATATCCAGGTACAAGACGTTTAGAACCCCAAATATACATGTCCAAAAAAATCTCTCAATGACATATCATAGTCAAATTGCAAAAATTCAGACCAAAAAAAGAATATTAAAAACTGTCTCACATACCAACTTACCATGAGGAATGTGAACACTGTATACAATACATCAGTACTAAAATCTTTTAAAAGCTATTAGAAACACCACAACATTTATAATGGCAAATCTGTCATAATAGTAGCATGTTTCTCAGCAAAAACTGTAAGGCCGTGGAAACTTGAAATGCACACACACACACACACACACACACACACTTGCCACCCTTGAATAATATATTCTCCAAGGCTGTCAAAAATCAAAGGAGAGATACCTTCCAAACTAAGTATGAACTAAACAAATTCGTGACAATGAAGACAGCATTATAGAAACTATTTAGAAGACAATCATGAGCACAAAAGTAAGGTAAAAAAATCAAATCTCGTGGGGAGAATAGATGAGAATCATGAATAAGTCAAACACTGGCAAACACAAAATGACAGGAATTAGTACATACTGTTCAGTGATAACACTTAATGTTGATAGTTTTAATTCTCCAATTAAAAGACACAGACTAGCTGGGAGTTTGGCTCAGTGGCTTAAGTGCCAGGCTGGCAGGTGTGAGGTGGTGAGTTTGATCCCTAATGCCACAAAAATGAATAAATAAAAATAAAAGACACAGACTAGAAGGTTGAAAATAAAAGTGACCCAACTATATGTTGCATGCAAGAAACACAGCTCTCCTGGAAAGACATTCACAGCTAAAGATTGAAAAAGATACTTTAAGCAGCTGGAATCTGAAAGTATGCAGGAGTAGCTATGCTTACATCTGATAAAGTAGACTTCAAATTAGAATTAGTCAGAAGAGACAAAGCCTTATTAGTAAAGGGAACCATTCACCAAGACAAGGTAATAAATATAAATACATACACACTGAATGTTGGAGTATCCAGTTTCATAAAATAAACTACTTGATATGAAGGGATATATTAGACTCCAATACAGTCATAGTGGGTGATCACAGTACCTCAGGCCATAAAGAAAATCTAAATAAGTATTTAAAAACTGAAATAATCATATGCCTCATCACATCACAATGGAATGAAATCAGAAATCAACAGCAAATAAACCATAGTACACAAACACATGGAGATTGAAGTAATACACTTCTAAAAGGGCAAATGGGTCATTGAAGGAATCAGGAGAAATTTTTAAATTCATAGAGTCAAATAATAATGGAAACAAGGTAACAGAATCTCTGGGGGAAAATGAAGGCAATTCTGAGAAGGAAATACAGTGATTAATGCCTACATTAGGAAAACAGAGTGATCCCAAATAAACGATGATGCATCTCACAGTTCTAGTTCACCCATGACCTACCAAAATTGAACCAAAAATATATAAAAGATCTAAGAAGGTCAGTAGGTATAAGATTGAAAACATAATAAAAACTCTTCCAATAAAAAAAAAGGACCCTATGAATTTACTGCTGAAAAAAATTAATAATGCTCCTCAGACTTTTCCATCTAATAGAGAAGGAATACCTTCAAATTTATTCTACAATGCCAACATTACCCTTGTACCAAAACCAGATAAAGACACAACAACAAAAATTTAAAACTAGCCAGGCGTGGTGGCGCATGTCTTTAATCCCAGCACTCAGGAGGCTGAGGTAGGAGGAGCATTGTGAGTTCGGGGCTGACTTGGGCGACGTGAGTGCAAAGTCAGCCTGAGCTACTTAGTGTGACACTGCCTCCAGACACTAGGGCTGGGAGTTTGGCTCAGTGGCTTAAGGGCCTGCCTGGCAGGTGCAAGATTGTGAGTTCAATCCCCAGTGCCACAAAAAAAAAAAAAAAAAAAAATTAAAACTATAGACTAATATCCATAATGAGCATAGTTGCAAAAATTCTTAATATTCTTTTTTGTTAGTACTTATTTGTGATACATAATTAGTGCATTTATCATGGGGAGTTGGTATGTATACATAGCACATCTTAATGCTTTTTACTTTTCTTTCTCTCTCCCTTTTTATCTCAAGATTCCCTTCCCATCTGCAAAAGATCTGCCTTCCTGTTATCTGACCCCTACTTTGCTCCTTATAATTTGAGTTTCTCATATAATACAAACCATGTGATATTTAACCTTTTGCATCTGATTTAGAATTATGGTCTCAAAGTGCATTCCTTTTCCTACAAATTATACAAATTTATTCTTTATTATGGCTGAATAGTGTGTGTATGTGACATTTTCTTTATCCATTCATTTTTTGATCCTATAGGCCACTTCCAAGGTTTAGCTATTATGAGTTGCACTGTATAAATGTGGGTATGCATATATCGCTGGAATGACTTTAACTAGGAAGACAGATACCCAGTAGGAAGATAGCTGAGTTGAATGAAATTACTGTTTTTTGTTTTTCGAGGCATCGCCATACTGATTTCCACAGTGGTTGTACTAGTTTACATTCTCTCCAACAATGTAGAATTCCTGTTTGCTTGTTTGCTTTTTACTGTTGCCTCACCAGCATTTGTTGTATTGTGTTGTTTGTGTTTGTTTTTGCTTGTACCAGGAATCAAACTCAGGACCTTGTGCTTGCCAGGCAGGCTCTTGTGCTGCTGAGCATATCCCTGGCACTGTTGTTTTTAAAGTTCTTGGTGAGAGCCATTTTTTCTGGACCAAGACTCTGACTGTTGTTTTGATTTGCATTTCTGTAATGGCCAAAGATGTTGAACATTTTTTTCATGAATTTATTGGCCATTTGTACTTTGAAGAAGTATCTGTTCATAGCACTGGCTATTAGGTCTTTTATTTGGGGGGTTTAATTTTTTGAGTTCTTTATACATTCTATGTATTAGTCCTCTGTGTTTTATACTTGGTGTTATTTCTTGTGCATTTGGTGTTCTGTTCAGAAAGTCCTTTCTTCTGCCTATGTCATCAGTTTTATCCATTTTGTTTTCCAGCAGATTCAATGTTTCTGTTTTATTATCTAGGACTTTGATCAGTTTTTATTTTATTTTAGTGCATGGTGAGAGACATGGGTCTAGATTCAATTTTCTGCATACAGATAACCAGGTTTCCCAGCAGCATTTTGCTAATGAGGCTGTCTTTTCTCAAGTGTATGTTTTTGGCTGCTTTGTCAAAGATCACATTGCTAAATGTACCTGTGGTTGCTTCTGCTTCCTCTACTCTGTTTCATTGACCCACGTGTTTGTTTTGATGCTAGTACCATCGCTCTTTAATATAAAATCCAGGATTGTGACATTTCCTGCTTTGCTTTTATTGCCCAGGATTGCTTTTGCTACTCTGATTCTGTTCCGGTTCCCTATAAATTTAAGGTTATTTTTTCTAGTGCTGTGAAGAATGCTATTGGGATTTGGTTGGAACTGTGGCCATTTTGACAATATTTATTGTTTATCCAGGAACGGGTGTTTTTTCATTTTCATATGTCTTCTTCTGTCTGTTTTTTCAGAGTACTGTAGTTTTCATTGTAAAAGTTTTGCACTTTGGTTAGGTTAATGCTTATTCAGCTTAGTCTAGTCTGCTGTCTACAGCCAGCTTCTGGGGTCTGAGAGCTGCTCACCCCCCATCATTTGTTCAGTTGCCTGGCACCTGGGTGATAGGCAGCACCCAGTTTCCTGCTGATTTACACAGAGGCCCTTAGAATCTCTGTTCTCTTCACTTGCATGGCAAACCCCTGTAGCTTCTGCATTCTCTCTCCACAGGCTTCTGACCAGTGCACTGCAGATCACCCTCTGGCTTCCTTTTGCTTTCTGCAAAGCATCACTCGCTGATCCCTGAGCTTGAACTCAGTGGTGCCTCAGCACCCGCTGTATTCAGCAACCCCCAGTCAGGGGCTGGGCAGGGCTCTTGTGTGGGTGCCTGGTGGTGAATGGTGGGTAGTGAGCAGGTTATCCCATGGTGCCCTCTCGGTGTTTGGGGAAAGAATGGGCAAGTGCATATCTCTGGACTGTTTATCTAACTTCCCAGGGCCTTGAAGTTTGGTTCACAGTCTCTGCCAGCTCACCTGACCCTAGAAGTACAGCTTTTTCTGCACTCTGGTCCTGGTCCGGCACTTGTTTTCCACTTTCCCAAGAGCCTGCCAGTGCTTTCTGACTCTGCTCTCAGGTTTTCAGTTTCTCCAGAGCCCTGCTCTGCAGATATCCTGTTCGCTGTGTTTCATTCCCCAGTGAGGAGGGTCAAAATACTGTGATGCTATTCCAGCGAACTGGTGTCCACTGACATGAAGCCTCCCTCCCTCAGGGGCCACCCCCAACCAAGATGGCCTGTGTGCTGGACCTGGTGTAGAGGATGCTGTGGTCCAGGGATGGTACAGCTTCCCTTGCTAAAGGCCCTTGCTTCTGGCTTTGGATTTGGTGGGTTTTTTCAGTTTGCCTTCCCATAGCTGGCCTTGCCACCTCTTCAGAACCTCCCTCAGCTAGTGCACCACTTGTCAGCCATCTTTAATAAGATGTTTGCAAACAGAACTCAGTAACATGTTAATAAGATGGTACAGCATGCCTAAGGTGATTTTATCCCAAGGATGTAAGACATAAATCAGTAAATGGAATATACCATACAGTGTAAGTTGAATAAGGATTAAAAATCACATGACCATTTCAATAGGTAAATAAAAAGCCCTCAAAAAATCAACATCCCTTTATGATTAAAAATAAAAAAAAACCTGAAGAAAACAGTTAGAGAAGTAACCAGCTCCCTTTGGGTCCTTGTTGGGAGACAACACAAAAGGAGGCCACAAAATGGCAAGCAGTGCAGAGGGACCAGTGTGTGAGACTGTTTACCTCTGCTGTATTGTGACTTTGAATGAAGAACATTCTGATTTTAGTCCGGTGCTTAAGTTACTGTGATAAACTTTTAAACATAAATAACCTGTTTTAGCTGAGCATGATGTAATCCCAGCCCTCAGGAAGCTGAGGCAGGAGGATTGCCAGAATTCGAGGACAGCATGGGCTACATAGTGAGTTTTTTAAGGCCAGCCTAAACTACATGGTGAGATCCTGTCTCAAAAAAAAGTAAACCATTTTATGATTGGGGAACTTATCTGTTTCCTCATAGTTTGGATATTTTACTCTTGCATAAACCTGACAGTTTCTGCTTGATATTTATGTTTTAATATATGTTAGCTGCTTTATTTGAAGAGTTATCAGATTTAACTTATAAATAGCCAAAGAGATAAAATATAAAAATTTATTAGACTATATTTTAGTGACCAAAATTTATTTCTTCATCAAATAATTTAAGGCAGCTTGTCTTGTTTCATGTGACTCAATTTTTCTAAGATTTATCACATAATCTGAGTAAATGCACTTTAATACTTACTAATTATGCTTTAAAACTGAATTAGTTGCCAAATTAACGTAGGTATTCATTTTTGTAAGGCACAGGTCATTGAAGAAAGGCAGTCCGGATGTATGATGTTCTAAGGTGGAAAATACAAAGCCCTGGGCTGAGGCTGTGGCTCAGTGTGGGGTGCTCGCCCAGCCTGTGTGAAGCCCTGGGTTAGATCCCCAGCATGCGGGGCAGGGGGAACAACCGGAAAGAAACGTTTAAAGCAGCAGAAATGATGGATAATGTGTATTTTTAAAGATTTGAAGTTTTATCTTTTCCGTGAAATTCTGTTTTTTAAAACAGTTAAGTTATATGTAGCTTTTTACCAGGTAGCTATATCATTAAATTTTTCCTTTGCGATCTGTTGAGGTAGTTTCCTATGTTTTACCTTTCTTAGTTGTATCTGCTTTTCATTTCTCCTCCAGATAACATCAGTATTGAATGTGTGCCTGTATTTAACATATTTCTTGTGTAAAATGTACATAGATCTCTAGTTATATACATAAAGATTAAAATGTATGTAAAACATCCCCCCGTCCTGGTAGCTGGTGCTGGGGATCACACCCAGGGGCTGGTACTTGCTCAGACCCACTCTGGCGCTCTGCTACACTTCCCGCCCCAGCCATGCCGAATTTTTGATGAGTTTTGTTTAATGTCACAATTACCCAGTTGGCTTATCTAAATGCTGTTTTCTCAAAAGTTTGGAATATAGACTAGAGATATGTTCTAGTCTATACATTTTTTTTTTGTTTTCTTTCCATCCCCTTTTCCTTTTTAAAATTTAATCTTAATTCTGAGCTATTCTTTGTTAAGTACAGTTTTTTGGTACATATTTTTCTTTTTCAGAGATTGATATGTATCACCTTTGGGGGTGGAAACATCATAACAGGTCAATTACAACTCTTGAATTTTATCTTTGTTTAGCCACAGCCCCTTCTATCCACATCTGGGATGCAGTGAACAAACAGACTTTATCTATACTAAGATGTTACCATTCAAAGGGAGTGTGTTCAGTCAGCTTCAGTGCTACTGGCAAACTGCTGCTGTCTGTGGGACTTGACCCTGAACATACTATTACCATCTGGAGATGGCAGGAAGGTAGGATTCTTTGTGTAATTTTTTTTAAAACACAAATGCTTAAAAAAAATAAAAAGGCTAAGAGTATGGTGACACATGCTTGCAATTCCAGTGCTCTGGAGGCTAAGAGGATCACGAATTCAAGGCCAGCTTAGACTATATAGTGAGACCGTGTCTCAAAAAAAAAATACATATATATATATAATATATGTGTTACATATATTATATATATATATATATTTATAAACACACACTCAAATAATTCTGTGTTTAAATTGCTGAAACCATTATTGACCATAGCCCTACACAGTACATTCTACAGGGTTGGTGGTACTGTAGGTTTCATTTTAAAAGCCCAGTGAAAGAGTAAGCCCACAGAACACAAACTAACAAAACTATTAGTATTAAAAATGGTTCACAGGCTGTGGCGGATAAGAGACTCAACAAGCAAGTGTATCGTTTGTGTCTGGTGTGGAAGTGAAGCTCTACCTGGTGAATGACAGGGCAGGCTCAGCGTTTTTGTTCTCTGGGTGAGAAGAATGACACGAGTGCTTGTAGGCTCCAGGTTCCCGTCCCCGCCTCAGCTGGTGATCAGGAGGGCAGGGTCCAGCACACTTTCTGTAAAGAGCTACGCGGCAGACATCTTTCACCTTTGCAGACCATTTAGTTTCTGTCAGCTACTGAGTTCTGCTCTTGTAGTTCAAATCAGCAAGACAACATAAAAACAGATGTTTTAATAAAATCTTATTTATGGATATCAAAATAAGAGTGATTACTATTTCCTTTCATTTAAAAACTTTCTTTGCTATTACTGATTTGGTTGATTCTAGAGGATCTTAAGAATGAAGATGAAGTGTGTGTTTGTGTCTTCTGTTCAGGTGCCAAAATTGCCAGCAGAGCTGGGCACAACCAGCGTATTTTTGTAGCAGAATTCCGACCAGATTCAGATACCCAGTTTGTTTCTGTGGGAGTAAAACATGTGAAGTTCTGGACGCTGGCAGGAAGGGCACTGCTTAGCAAAAAAGGGCTGCTGAGCACACTAGAAGATGCCCGGATGCAAACCATGCTCGCCGTTGCTTTTGGTGCAGTATGTCTCTTAAAATGTTACATGGTGGTATCATTTTCCTACTTTAAATTGTATTCCCTTAGATAAGGCACGTTAATGTTGTCAGTATAGCATTGCATATATTTCATCAAACATCTGATACTTTCAGAAATTAAGGAGTGAGAAAATTAATGAGAGGATTATGCTGAGACATTCTTGTCATTGGGCCATTGACACTGTCCAAGGCCTTCATTAGTAGTCTCACCTTAAGAATCCTAAAATGGGGCCAGGGATTTAGCTCAGTGGCATGTGTGCCTGCCTGGCAGGCATGAGGTTGTGAGTTCAATCCCTGGTACAAAAAAAAATAATCCTAAAGTGAATCTTCCTAGTATTTCCTCATGCATCTAAAAATTTGACAGAGTAAAAAAAAAAAAAAAATTAAGAAGCATGATAGTCATGTCTTAAGGTCAGACTTGGGTTTCGATTTCCTTTGCTTTCTGTAAGTCCCTGCTTACATATATGTTGGAAATGCCCTAAGGCAATTCAAGATGAGAAAGGGAAGAGACACAAAAGGAGAGCGCACGCACCACGCCCGGCCTCAGTGTAGCAGTGAGCCGAAGCTCTCCTCTCCCTCCGCTGGCCCGTGGTCCGTCTCCTCCCGTCAGCACCCTGCCCTGCCTAGGCTTCTTGCAGCCTTCAGTGCAATAAAAAGTGCAGTGGGGTTTCTTTATTCATGAGTCTGTGTGAGAATGAAATATTTGAAGGAAAAAAATTGGAAGTTTAGTACACTTAGGCTTTTGAGAAAAAGACCACTGAAAATGTCGGTGATAATGTCAAATTTCAGTTGAACATTTTGAGTATTCATAATACAAGACCAGTAGTTTGCTTCCAGAGGAAAATTCCACACATTCACATTATGTCTTTATTATGGTTCATTAAGTTGCCATGTAAATGAACTTTCTTCAGGTATAAAATTCCTGTGGAGTTAACTGCCCATTCCCGATAAACTTGATGAGTAAAATGTTAAAAACAAATGACTTTTTATACACAGCAGTCACTGAGAATGTTTTCATACTTACAAATTTATATAGGTTTAAATTTTAAAAATTTATTTAGTTGGTATGTAAAAACATAACAATTGTACACATTCGTGGAGTACTACGTGTTTGTTGGTTTAAATATTTTGAGTCTATGGTAGGGACAATAAAAAGAAAAAAACAAGAGGCTCAGCACTGAGGAGGGCGAGGCAGGAAGACTGCTGTGAGTTCAAGGCCAGCCTCAATATGTAGCCAGATCCTGTCTCAAAAACACAAAGAAAAAGAGAAGGAAAATATTGGTCTCTATCTGAAGCATTTACATTCTAATTGCAGACAACTATGAAGTATCCATGCTTCCAGATTTGAGTTAGTGAGTTCTGAAAAATCCCTATGAATGATATAGATAGTAGTTTTACTTCCTAGGACAAAATTCTACCACACCTAATAGAAAATTATCTTCAGTTCCTATTCCTGTTCTTTTACTTTCAAAGACTAGCAACCTTTACATTATTTATGGGCAGCCAGAGAGAAGCAATTCCAAAGGAACAGTATAAACTAGAATTAGGTATTTTAGAATTGGGAGAAGATTGTCCAAGGTTATTCCAGCTGATAAGTGACAGCCTTGGAGAGGGAAAAGGCACTGGGGACGAGGCTGGCTTCCCTACCTTGAGTCCCTCCCACCACGCCCCGCATGCACTTGGTATCAAAGCGGAGATAGCGTTACACTGGCATAGACAATTGCATCTGTTTGAATTCTCTGAACTTTTGATGAGTTTGTCTCCCCCTTTCCCCACTCCTTTTCAGAATAACTTGACGTTTACAGGTACCATCAGTGGTGACGTCTGTGTGTGGAAGGATCACATACTGTGTAGAGTTGTGGCCAGAGCTCACAATGGGCCTGTGTTTGCCATGTACACCACCCTGCGAGATGGACTTATTGTGACTGGTGGCAAGGAAAGGCCGTGAGTCCTTTTTCCTTTTGTAGCCTGAGTAGTTACACATCTGTGCCGGACCCGAGGTGTGCAGTTAGGTATTGCGTTATTTCCTGGCTCCGCAGTTACTCTCTCTGGCTGTCCTCCACACATGCTTTTCCTGGACTGCCTGATACTGCCTTCTCTGGATACTCGTTCCTGGTTTTAAATCACATCCATGTTTTTTTAAACCTAAACTCCAACTGGGGTGGTGCTTCTTCTGTCATGTGGCCAGGCGATTGTCCTACAAACTAAGAACAGATTTTCCTTGCTGGCCATGGTGATGCATGCCAGTCAGCTAGCCTGAGGCAGGAGGATCTCAAGTTTACGACCAGCCTGGGCAAGTTAGGAAGACCTTGCCTCAAAATAAAATTTGGACTGGTGGCTCAATAAATATTCCTGCTCTTTAAAGAAAAAAAAAAGAGGGCCAGGAGTTTGGCTCAGTGACTTAAGTACATGTCTGACAGGCTTGAGGTTGTGAGTTCAATCCCCAGTACTGCAAAACAAACAAAAAAGAAAAAAAAAAAGGGCAGCCCACTCGGGACCCTTTCTGTGTCTCTCTCAGACAGAAGCTTGCTTTCTCTCAAATGTTTCTGCTCTTAACAAAAAAAAAACAAAAAAAAAAGGACTGGGGGAATGTAGCTCAGAGGCAGTGTTTTGTCCATTATGCATGAGGCCATCGGTTCAGTCCCCAGTAAACAGAAACAAAAAACTGATTTTCCTAATGCCTGTATGCATGCATTAGTATTTGCTGAGTGATCTGGGACATGCAGGAGAATATTTACCACTGAACCAGACTGTGTCTTCTGTACTTTTTCGGATGCTGAGATACAGTGCGCAGTGGCATGAGAAAGCAACAAAGATGTCTGACAGGCTTTTTTTGCTTTTTGCTTGAGGCAAGCTTGTTACATAAGCTGCTTCATACAAGACCTCAAAACGTAAATATGACTGAGTGATACTCAGTTCTTCCAGCAGTAACCAGACACAATCAGCTTACAGCATGGTCATCTGCATGTTGAAATGTGACATGTAAGTGACTAAAACTACAAGTTAAATACAACCGTATGCTTCCATTTCACATGAAGAAGACTTTTTTTATGTGCGTCCCAGAAATCGAAATCAGGACCTCACGCTTGCCGGGCAGGCACTGCGCCACTGAGCTCTATCTCCTGCCCCACGAAAGATAACTGTTACGATACGCGAGTATATTTTATCCTAAGACAAGCAAATTCATCTAACAAAATGAAGGACTACATCTTTAGTTATTTAAAGAGAATATCCCTAAATAGGTAGCCGGGCGTGGTGGCGCACTCCTGTAATCCCAACACTCGGGAGGCTGAGGTAGGAGGAGCGTTGTGAGTTTGAGGCGGGCTTGGGCTACAATGCGAGTGCAAGGCCGGCCTGAGCTACATAGTGCGACCCTGCCTCAAAAAACTAGGGCTGGGAGTTAGGCTCAGTGGCTTAAGTGCCTGCCTGGAAGGCGCAAGGTTGTGAGTTTGATCCCCGGTACCACCAAAAAAAAAAAAAAAAAAAGAATATCCCTAAATAAATAAAACAAAAGCCAAGTGTGGCAGTGCATGCCTGTGATTCCAACACCCAGGAGGCTGAGGCAGGAGGATCACTGCGAGTTTGAGGTCAGTCTGGGTTACATAGTTCAAAGCTAGCCTGAACTACATAGCAAGACCCTGTCTCAAAAAAAAGGGCGGAGGCTATAATTTCCTTCACATATTACTCCAAATACCTGTATCTCCCACATCATCTTTTGTACACGCCTACTAAATAACCTACTAACCTGTTTCAGTAGGATACTTTAATCCTGATAGGAGAGAAAACAACTTTTTCCTCAGCACTGAGGCTTGATCCCAGAACCTTCATACTGAGCTCCATCTCTAGTCCCTTTTGAGACAAGGTCTCACTAAGTGCTCCCCAGGCCATCTTCCTGCCTCACCCATCCAGAGTGCAGGGCTTAGAGCTGTGTGCCATCACAGCCTTAAAATTACTCCATAGCATAGCATCTGTCATCTTACCTCACTCTGCATTCCAGTTATTCTTTTAATGTTAAACATTGTGTCTTTCCTTAAGAAGTATCACAAGAAGATAATTAATGGTAAAGGCTAATAAAATTATTCTCATGTCAGAAGAAAATACTTCACAAAATACAATTTACTGAACCTGATTGTTCTTCTGAGATGCACTGTTCTTCTGAAATTGCTATTGAAAGATTAAGACAGTATTAAATTACAAGTTTCAGAGCTTTTTAAAATATTCTGCTTATAACTCAGTATAATGTTTATAATGACATGTATTTGTAATAGTCAACAATAAACACTTCTTTGGGTTTGGCTTTTTATTAGGTCAAAGGAAGGAGGAGCAGTCAAACTGTGGGATCAGGAGCTGAGGCGATGCCGGGCCTTCAGGCTCGAGACGGGACAAGTCACGGACTGTGTTCGTTCTGTGTGCAGAGGCAAAGTAAGACGACCTCGAGCCCATCCAGTGCAGAAGATGGAAAAGTTTCTCCTCTGATTCTGTCACCCTTGTAACTCATGAGCAATAATAATACAGAATAATAATTTGGTTGGCAATGATTCTACAGTTTCCATAGTTGGTGTCAGTGCAGTGCAAACTGAAAGCATTGTCTAAACACTGTATCTAAACCCTTTGCCGTCTTCAATCTGCTAATTCAACTGTGGTAGATAGGATTGAAAATCTTTGCCAGTTAACGCATTTGATTAGAGCAGCTGTCTCCATTTAAAAAAAAATTTATATACACACACACACACATATACACACACTAGTCCTATAAAAATTGTTGAGTATGCGTTCATAAGTATTTACAAATCATACTCATGTTTTAAATATTAGTTAAGCTTTAAATATTTTCACTAAAAAATGAATTCCCAATGCACTTAAACATTTCTAAAAATTCTACAGTCATCATAATCAAAATCAAAACTCTGATTACTGACGAATCCAGGCACAGTCCCAGTGCTCGTGCAGGGTGTCCCTTTGGTCATAGAAAAATGTGCATGATGCTAATCATGTTAAGAGCTTGTGACTAAATCGGCTCGAAACACAGAACTGCTGCATTACAGCAAAGATTTGGTCCCACTTGTGTTTCAGGGCAAGATACTAGTTGGGACAAGGAATGCTGAAATAATTGAAGTTGGAGAGAAAAATGCAGCGTGTAACATTCTGGTTAGTGGTCACGTGGATGGACCAATCTGGGGACTAGCAACACACCCTTCCAGGGATTTTTTCCTTTCTGCTGCAGAAGATGGGACAGTGAGACTATGGGATGTCGCTGATAAAGTAGGTACAGTTTTTAAAGAATCCATAGTTTCAAAAAAAGAAAAGTAAGCCGGGCGTGGTGGCGCACGCCTTTAATCCCAGCACTCGGGAGGCTGAGGTAGGTGGAGCGTTGTGAGTTCAAGGCCGGCTTGGGCTACAACGCGAGCACAAGGCCGGCCTGAGCTACATAGTGCGACCCTGCCTCAAAAAAAACCAGGGCTGGGGAGTTTGGCTCAGCGGCTTAAGCGCCTGCCCTGGCAAGCGCAAGGTTCTGAGTTCAATCCCCAGTGCTGCAAAAAAAAAAAAAAAAGAAAAAAAAAGAAAAGTAAAACTTTTAAATTGCTAACACCTAAAAAACTTATAATTGAGAATCGGGGGTCGGGGGGAGGTTGGCTTAATTTGTAAGAACTACTACACAATGTCGTTCTGTGTGATTATTTTGCTTCTTATGCAGAAGCTGTTAAACAAAGTGAGTCTGGGACACGCCGCTCGGACTGTGTGCTACAGCCCTGAAGGAGATATGGTGGCTATTGGGATGAAAAATGGAGAATTTATTATTTTACTGGTGAGCTCTCTAAAAATATGGGGAAAGAAGAGAGACAGACGATGTGCTATCCATGACATCAGGTTAGTCAACAAATGGAGTAAAATTTCTAATTTCAAATAGAATGACCCAGCTTACATTTGGAACCCTTCTCTACCCACAGCTTCAAAAACGTTCTGACAGCCTGCAGCATTTTATATCAATCACTAACTGCATGCCGCATGATGGCTGTTTGTATGCTTATTTAATTGTACTTGCTAAATTATAAATCTACATGGGGACTAGCTGTAGTGTTTCATAACACCAAGTACTAGGTAATGTTTGATGAGTATCACACTAGACATGCAGTAAACTCACTGTGCCAGCAACTATCCACTAATACAAGAGTTCATTCTACCTGCCCATTAGAACTTGGAAACCAAAGTTACAACTCCATGTAACATACCTTCTCATTACCTCGACTAAACTTCATGCTTTTCCCTTGTTGCCTGGTATGAGCTTTCGGACTCTCATTTCTGGTTCATTCATTCAAACCAGTATTCATTGAAAGACCATTTACTGTGTCCCAGAATCTGAATTAACCTTGTCATGAACTTTTCTTTCTCAGTGCTTAGTAGTGGCTACCATTTACTGGGAATTTATTTGTGATCCGTAGATAAAAAGATTATTGAATCCAAAAACTTAGTACAATGTTTTTATAAAGAAAACCACTTTAGAACCTCACCATCTAACAGTGTAACCCCTAGGTATCTCTGAAATACCCAGACTCATGGGACATTTTCAAAGACTTGATTTTGTCCCTAAAGTACCTCATAAAACATTTTCAAACATTGACATGGTCCAACGCCACCTCCCATGACTTGTATGCAGTGTTTCATGTCTTCCACGCTTCCATTTCACTCTAGTAACCTGGCCTGCATTCTTTGCTATCTAAACTTTTCAGATGAAAGAAATCAAGATTAACATGTTTTACATTTTGTTATATATTCAGATTTAGTCCAGATTCCCGGTACCTGGCAGTGGGTTCTAATGAGAACTCAGTGGATTTTTATGACCTAATGCTGGGCCCCACCCTTAACAGAATCAGCTACTGCAAAGACATCCCAAGCTTTGTCATCCAAATGGACTTCTCAGCAGATAGCAGGTATCTCCAGGTACAGCACCAGCAGTGGCACCTCTTTTACAAGGGTACTTCTTGCTTGTACATTTTGTGTGAGTGCATTTAGGTCCCTTAACTCCTCCACTCCCAGTTCCACAGCTTCAGCTTTTGCCTTTACTATTCACTCTTTCTGCATTCATTCTGTTACACCTCATTCTTTGGGGGGCTGGGAGTTTACTGGGGATTGAATCCTGAGCCTTCACACTGAGCTCTGTCCCCACTCCTTTTTAATTTGAGGGTTTCATTTAAGTTGCTCAGGCTGGGCTTAAACTCTAATCCTCCTACTCCTGTTCTCTTAAAATAAATTTTAACACAAAATAATGTGTAGAAGTGTATGTTACAGATACACATATAGTAAAAAAAAAAGTTTATAAAGCTAATTAATATATCCATCAACTCCGAGACCTATTTTTTGGTTTTGTGTGAATTAATAGCACAGTACGACTCCCTATATTCCTTGCATTGTACATAAAATCTTGAACTTTACTCACCCGACTTACACATCTGCTGCTCTGATCTACATCTCTCCCTGTCCTCTCCACTTAATCCATCCCCGTACTTCCTTGTATTTGTAGTGATCTTTTGCACTCTTCACATTAGACATGTAACCATGTAGCAATCTGCTAGTATTCTTAAAAACCCCTGTGGTGACCAGGATTTAACTCAGTGGCATAAGCTCCTGCCTGGCAAGCATGAGCTCGTGAGTTCAATCCCCGGTACCAAAAAAAATAACCCTGTGGACTGTGCCTTCCCCTAACAGAATTCTTCCCTGTTCTACTATGATAAAAGGTCTCCAGCGGCTGCTATAAACGGCATGTTTATGAAGTGCCTTCAGGAAAACATCTTCTGGATCACGCAGCCATTGACAGAATTACTTGGGCTTCGTGGACTAGGTAAATACTAATACTCGGAAGGAAAGAAATGACTCTGAAAGTCAGGAACGTTGGGAAAACCTTCCTAAAGTTAGAGCCACTCTCTAGGGAATAGTAATAGAGTTCATGTTTTATTAACTATACCTTGAATTGTTAGGATGAGAATAATGTATGTTCAGAGCTGGGACTCATTTTGATTAAACATATTTCTGTCCTTTATCACATTTACTTAAAGGAATGCTACCTTAAAAGTTATTAGAAGTGAATTTTATAAATTTTTGCTGACATGACTATGATATCCATTGTTTAGTCACTGGAAAATGCCATTAAATTTCTAATAAGCACCATTTTAATCTGAAAAATAACCCAGTCAGCTTTTGTCAATACTGAATTATAAAACTTTAATCTTAATAAACCTTTTAAGTTATAAAATTTTTAAAAGATGAGAGGGAACAGCTAGATGAAATGCAGGCTTCCAACGTGCCTTATCATTTATTTGCTGTATTTTAAATAACATAATTAGGGTAGATTGACAAATCAGTATGGCTGGTAAGCCTGCCAGTGTTTGCTATGGTGGATTTGTTTTGTCTTTAGTATTTTAGGGGACGAAGTTATGGGAATCTGGTCCAGACACGCGGAGAAAGCCGATGTCAACTGTGCCTGTGTATCTCATTCAGGAATCAGCCTTGTCACAGGAGATGACTTTGGCATGGTCAAATTATTTGACTTTCCATGTCCAGAAAAATTTGTAAGTTTGTATTGTTTTTGTATTTCATAATCATATTACTCCCTGTTTCAATAAGAACTACTAGAAACAGAGCCAGGCGTGGTGGCACATGCCTTTAATCCCAGCACTCGGGAGGCTGAGGCAGGAAGATCCTTGTGAGTTTGAGACCAGCCTGGGCTACAAAGTGAGTTCAAGGCCAGCCTGAACTGCATAGTGAGACCCTGTCTCAAAAAAATAGGGCCAGCCGGCCTGAGCTACATAGTGCGACCCTGCCTCAAAAAACCAGGGCTGGGAATTTGGCTCAGTGCCTTAAGCACCTGCCCTGGCAGGCGCGAGGTTGTAAGTTCAATCCCCAGTACTTAAAAAAAAAAAAAAAAAAAAAACCTACTAGAAACAAATCTCTGTCTCCAGCAGTACTATCTTTGGAAAACTAAAAGTTCTGGTGAACTTTTTACAAAATCATTTATCAGACTTTAAATGCTTTTCCTCAGAGAAAAGTTTTCAGAGACCAAGAGATACCAGAACCTGCACAAAAATCCTGGTGTGTTAAAGTGCAGATGATCACTGCCCGTGTAGTCCCAGCTCCATTCTCTCCACAGTTCCTATGGTAGATGATAGTTCCTCACAGAGACCTTTGAATTTTGTGTGCAAAAGCTTTCTTCCTGTTTTTTTAGGCAAAGCATAAGCGGTTCTTTGGTCACTCACCCCATGTGACAAACATCCGATTTACAAGTGGTGATCGACATGTTGTTAGTGCTGGAGGTGATGACTGCAGGTTAGTAACTTTCTTAGCCCAAGAAAAGTAGACTTTTACTAGTTAAGAGATTTGATGTAACACTTTCTATAACCTGGTTTATTATCAGAAGGTAACATAACCAGATGGCTCCTTGGAACCATATGTGCAAATACAGGATAAAAAATTATTAGCAAAAATTTTACACCTATACGATTTGAAACCTGTTAAACTGTTCTGAAATTCTAAAAAATGTAATCAATTGCTTGCATTTTTTATTGCAGTTTATTTGTCTGGAAATGTGTACATATGCCTCACTGAAAGATATAAATGCTCAGAAGGCTACATAAACTAAGAGAGAGAGCAGAATTACAGAGGAGAAAACAAAACCAAAACCAAACTCTGCGTGGACAAGTGGTGCTAACTGAAGACTGTAACAGGGAGAAGTGCCCAGGATGATCCGAACAGACTAAGTTCTAAATGTTTGCTATATGCATTAACTATCCATAACCCATACACTGCCAGATAATCGTGTTTCCAGGAAGGACTAAATGCGTAATAGTAACCCCCTTTATTGAGTATGTGTGCGATTTTGGCAGACCTGCTGGGGAGAATGAAGGTTCAGCACTGCTCCAAAAATCTCTCACAAGTTAAAACCTCAAGTTGGAGGGCTAGGGGCGGAACTCAGAATGTGAAACCCTGAGATCCAACCCAGCACTACCAAAAATAAAAGTGCTTTTTAAAAGCCCCAACTTGGAAAATTCGGCAAAACTGTTTCTTTTTAGCACTTTTATATTAAGGTTCACCAACCAATGAAATATTTTTTCCTTGCCTTTCTATTAGGAAAGGAAGAACTACCGTCACCCTAAAGGATCAGTTCTCAAAACACAAACATTTTCCATAAAGAAACAGCTTTCCCAGAGAATGTTTCATAGGCATTTATAAAGTCCTTTTGATAAGGACACTTTTTTCCTTACAGTTTGAGTTCACAAACAGATCCAAGGTTAGTGATTATGAGTAACTGCCACAGTTTCATTTTTGAGCAGTCTTTCTATGTTCAGGACCCATGTCTATAATTGAGATTATGAACATGACTATAGCCTCATTAATGGGCAAGTAGTATGATGAACAATCATTTGCAATGATGAACAGTTTTTAAGATTTTCAGACAGCAGTATTTCATGAGAAAAGAATACTACGTAAAGATGTAGTCTAACATGTAAACATTTAATATAAAACAGGTGGTGAACCTATGGTACGCATCACTGAAAGCTCTAAAAGGCTCACCATCACTGAAAAATGCATTAAACTCACAAAATTATACAATTTAGTAATGCTTGGTATAAAATTTTTATAACTTTTTTCTATTGGGAAAGTTTGTTTAGGTGTATGCCACTCCATAGGCTAATTTCCAAAATGAATGAACGCAGATTCATTTGAAAAATCCATCAAACAGAATTTGTTTTTAGTGGACTGGGGCTAAATTCTTAGATCCTTATTCCTTTTCACTTTAAATGCTGCCAAAGATCTGTACTCATCATTCAGGAATTTGCTCTTTAGCCTATATGTAGTTTCCTGAAGACTGAAAATTAGATTGATGTTTAAAAATATATTTTTCTATGTGAAGAAGTTGGAAGATGCTTTACTGGTAACTATTTATTGTGTTACTCTTTGTAGCATAATAAACAAACCCCAAGTCTGGAATGCCCAGTTTGGTTTGACAACACACATCACAGCTCTATAGTTTGTATGGCCGACACTTCGGGAGTACTATGAACAGACAGTAACTAAATTAGTATCACAGCCTAACCAATGACTGAAGGAGATCAGTTTTAAAGCTAAACAGCTGTGTCAGTAGGCCAGATTAAGGAGTCAAGAAGCCTGAAACTCAAAACTACCATTATTCACATCAAAGGATTCTGCTAAATTAAGCTGTATTTTAGAATACAGTAGTATTAAATTTCTATTCAGCGTATTTTATAAAGTGGTACTGAATTCAAGGGGAAAATGTCCATGAACCATGACATTTTCTCATGGAAAAAAAAGTCTAAATTTCAGCCTACTGTTTCAAATTTTCCCTCTAGGTCAAGCTTGCCAACTTTTGGCTACAGAAAAATTTCAGTGTCATTATACTGTAGGCAGTAACTCTAATTTTAATATACGGCATAAAGCTGGTTCCCCCCGCCATTTTGTCCCTTATAGTGGTCAACTTAACGTCAGCTGTGACCACCACTGTGCTCAGTTCCCTGACTGAAGATCATGGTCCTTCAGTCATCTTATGACCACCTTGTTGTGTTACTCATCAGCTAAGGTGAAGAGACATGACAGACCATACAAAATTTGCCATCTACACATATATACTTTAACCTTAAGAAAATTACTTTTAGGGCTGGGAGTTTGGCTCAGCAGCTTAAGTGCCTGTCTGGCAGGTGCGAGGCTGTGAGTTCAATCCCCGGTGCCGCAAAAAAAAAAAAAAAAAAGAAAATTACTTTTGTGTGGAGTACCTAAACTCCAGAATTGACACCCTGTATCGGAATCCTGCTGGGCACTCCAAGTCCCACTGATTTTGGGTGGATAAACGCATGCCAAAGCGCACTGTGCACTCTGCTAGCCCTCACTTCATTATTGCCAACCAAGCTCATTCCCTTCCTTTGTGATCCTTTATGGTGGTTCGCTTTAGACCATTTTACTCAGCAAATGTTTTTAGGCTCAGCATTAGATTGCCCACAAACCATAGCAACTGAAAGGTAAACTCTGTCTCCAGCCAATGTCAAAATAGTGCAACAGACCCAGACTTTTAGCATGTGAAAAAAAGGTGAACGAAACCACTTACGCCCTTGTTCCCTACGTACTGTATGGTCTCTATAGTTATGTTCCCATAGTTATAATGTAAACCATTTATAAATAATGATACTTAAAAATCTCCAAAAATTTAAACAATTTAAAACGAATTTCTTCTGCAGAGATGCAAAACTTCAACAATGGAATGAATAAATGCCTTAAATTCAATGGCGAACACATAGAATGAAATAAGACTGTCATCGCACTTAAGCCTAATGTGACATAGTAGCTTTATGCCCTGTGTGCTGTCTTTTTTCTTCCGGTGTTTCAAGTCTTTACTTTGGGATCAGCACAGCCAAATGCAACTTACCAAAAGGTTCAGAGACTGACTCTTGAGTGGAAAGGCAATAACCACAACAGAAGGCCAGCTTTACAATCATAAACATGGACTTTCACAGATAAGGTTTATTATCCATCCTTTGGGTATATAACTAAACAAGGAAATGAATTTTCTGTTACAGTTAATTTGGTCCTGAAAAATGTTTCAGTCTTTATTATCCCTTTTGTATTACTCTTTACTAACCACCTTTTAAACTTTAATTTTTAAATACTTAGTATAGAGAGTCTTTGAAATCAGTTGTTATTTAATTCTACAGCATTTCACACTTCTTGCCTTAACACTTTTAAAAACACACAAAACTACATAATACAGTAGGCCAAGTGTCGTTCTATTCTGCAGTTTGCCATCTGATCTGTAATTATATAGTTCTGCCATTTAAAATATACTAAAATCTAGTTTTAACTTTCCAAACATCATCTTCAGTAGTAACTAAGTATATTTTCTGTGGAGTTATTTCTGAGAATGTTATTTTTCAGAATGTGGGAATATATATGTATATTTATAACCTTGTGAGTTTAAAGTCTGTTTTCTGGTATCTTATGTATATACTTGTAAAAAATTTTGTATAATTTTGTGATAATGTAGTTCTCCCCCAAATTTAAAAATGTTAATAGTAAATGAAAGCATTTTAAGGAACTGTTCATATTTTTTTCCACTTGTCATTGCAACTGTTTTCACCCTGCACGCCCACCTCACTCCCTTCACAGAAGGCACAGAACTAAGGACAAGTTTACCAGAGTGGCACTCAAACTGAAATGCCTGTAATGCTTTTCAAACTAAATTCATTTAAAATTTAAATAGCACAATCTGAATGACTATTTAAAACCCCCACAATACTTTCAGCCACTGCAGTTTTCATGGTAGATTTGAGAGAAGTGAAAGCAGCATGGACTTTAAGGATGACTCTGCCCCCCGCCCAGTGGTGCCGCCGGGCCTGCAGCACGGCCTGCCCTCCACAGCGGCCCCGTGTCAATGCGGTCGGCACTCACAGGAGTACAGACGTGCCTGAATGCAGCTATTCCTTCAAACTCTTTTCATATGAAAAACAAACAACAAAAGAAAACACCCAAAGTTAAACCACTTAATAATAAACTTACAAACTTGAAAAATTAGACACTTCAGATAGGCAATAAACTTCATATTATGAAAGCAATGTATTCCAAGTTTCAAAGATTTGACAAGTTCTGTAGATTATCTTTCATCAGTAGGAAGAACCTTTCAAACCGCATGATCTTCTGCCAGGTACGACTGGGTATCATTCACTGAATAAACAGAACCAAAATTTTTTTTTAATTAACTGTTTTGCATTCATATGTACCATATATATACCTCAGCTAACAGGTGAGTAATAGTACTTTTAAACAACAAATAGTTCATCAGATACAATATAAATACCAGATTTTATAAAAGAACTGAAGTATATATAAAGCAGTGAGAATCTATAATTCAGTTTATAGGCCATATTAAAATATTCTAAGGCTTCCTTTTGATAGTTTACAACTGCTACTAAGAACTGATTCAACATAAGCAGTACACACACATTCCTACTGGCCTTAGTATCTGTCTGCATAGCAAGATCAGAAGTTAAAAAGAAATCACATGATTAATTTTTTCCAGTGATTACTTTTTTAAAAGCAAACAAAGCGGTAAGTCTAATTTCCCCCAAATCTGTGTGCTTACACATTTATAAGCATCTACATATTAGAAAAGTATCTGAAAATTACCACAAACTTATTGTCCTCTTTACCTGGTCTGAGGTCGGATCCACTTCAAGGCATGTCTTGGTGGCACAGTGATGGTGGGGTGGTAAAATGTGCAGTCTGGTCTCGTACACTGAGTGTTAAACCTACAGTGCTGAATAGAAACGCAGAGTGTCAACAATATTTCTGAACACACTGAACCTGCACCCTACCCAGTCCCAGAGAAGAGGTCTCACGGCATCCGCATTCCTACTACTGAAGTTTAGGAAATGGGATTTTCCCTGAAGACACAAAATCTTTAATAATCATGGCAAGTGAAACTAAATGCAAACTCAGCATACAATACAAACTTCTGCTCACTGCCCACCCCTCGGAGTACCCTCACTGCCCCAGAACTGGCCGGGGAAATGACACCTTTTTGGAGTGGGGAGCTCAGATGCATGCTAGGCAAGCACTCTACCACTGAGCTACATCCTACCCCATAAAAACCTTTTATATACAGTAGTCATCTTCGGGCTGCTTTTTTCAAAGATCAACCTGGATAAACAAGCGGTTGGAGAAATTCAACCTTTTGCAAATAAAATAATCGTTCAGTGTGGATGGTGTTAAGCAGTTCTACTGGATTTCATCTCAGTATTAGCATGAGGTTAAAAAAAATGAACACCCACATGCTCGGGACCAGAAAAGGAAAAGATGACAGTGCTGTGCCCCAAGAGCTCAGGATATTAATATAAAGCATTTCAGACCAGTTGGCCTAAGGGCCTGGCAGACCTCAGCAACAACTAAGGAACAACTTACAGATTTTAAAGACCATGAAGTGAACTCTGACCAAAGAACTACGTAGGAGAGGGAAAGTAAAGACACACAAGACATTCAATGTCTTAGCTTCCAGACCTGAGACTGAGAAGCTACCACTTAACTGACTTTTGGGAAAATAAATGTTCTTACTTTTGGATGATAGAAAGGACATTCCATTTTCTTACAAGCTGGGAAGTAACGGCAGAGCTGACCGGTAGAAGATGATGCTGCTGTTGTAACTGCTGACAAAAATAAGAATGAACACTGGTCACATCTGCTTATTTGTAGGTCCAAAAACTGAACCCGGAAGCACTCTGTCACTGAGCTAATGTCTCCAGCCCTTATTCTGACAGGTTCTAACCTGCCCACATTAGCCTTGAACTTGTGATTCTCTTACCTCAGCCTCCCCAATAGCTGGTATTACAAATGTTCACCACCAAAAAAAAAAAAAAAAAGCCGGGCATGGTGACGCACGCCTTTAATCCCAGCACTCAGGAGGCTGAGGTAGGAGGAGCATTGTGAGTTCGAGGCCGGCTTGGGCTACAATGCAAGCCCAAGGCCAGCCTGAGCTACACAGTGCGACCCTGCCTCAAAAAACTAGGGCCGGGAGTTTGGCTCAGTGGCTTAAGCACCCGTCTGGCAGGCGCAAAATTGTGAGTATGATCCCCGGTGCCACCAAAAAAAACAAAAAAAGTTCACCACCACACTCAGATAAAATAATTTTTAATGCTGTCTACTGATGTTGTTATAGAAGTGACAGTCATTTAAATTAGAGCTTCATATTTTATGTATGCTTTATTCAAGATAAAATACTTCAGAGTACTACACAATGGGTGTATTTGCTCTTCAGTGACTGGTAAGAACAGCCAGCATAGAGGCACATGCCTGTAATCCTGGTACTTGGGAGGCTGAGACAGGAGGATCACCATGAGTTCAAGACCAGCCTGAACTACACAGCACAACCATGCCTCAAAAAACCAATCAATGAATGAATGAGCAAATACTGATAAATTAACTGATCCAGTTAAAATTATTTCTAAAACTATTTTTGTTTCATTCTATTTATAGTCAGAAAACGTCATTTTCTATTTTTTTACTCAAACACAGTAGTGCACAAAAATCACTAACCTGGTTTTGGAGGCAGTACTGGAATCCTTCTATTGATATGAGTGAAGGGACAATCTGGTTTAGTACACTTGGCATCATATTTACAATTTGGATGAACAAACAAACATTTTTCAGCAAATTTACAATTGGGGAAGGCTCTACAAAACAAAAACATAGTTAATTCATAGTTATTTATAACTAATATTTTCAATGCATTATTAGTTTTTTGTAGACAGTCTTTTTAAATTCTACTATTTGTTTTGAAAATATGGGGAAGTGATAGAAACGAACACTAATTTTTAAATGAAGCCAAACAATAAATAGGATGCAACTGTTTGTATCAGAGCCTGAAGTTACACAAAGAGGCTTCCGATTGAAGTGAAACCATTAATAAAAGGCAGGTGCTTTTTTGGTGATGAGAGCTACGCTACTTTATCAGTAAGATCTGTATTTTATGAAGTGTATTCAACACAGTACACACATCCTACATGCAAAACACTGTGCTCTAAGGTTCATCCCTTGGTTTCCTCATGTGCAGTATTAACAGTATTATTCCAACATCAAAATTTCTTTGAAGTAGTTAGAACATGGAGACGTTCCTTCTGTAAAGCTCAAATACACTGAACCAGCCAGATAGTAAGGAAAACATGAACCCAAGTGGAAAATACTTTCTTCCCAGTCCTTCAACATAATTGGGATGCTTGTGAACAAAATGCATACTAACTGAGGGAGTTATCAAATACTGTACATCTATCTCCTTAAATGTAGAGTATCCTCAAAAGAGGCTCCATGTTTCAGCATCTTACAGGTCTACGGCACCAAGAAGTGCACCCCACCCCCCAACACACACATGTGGCTGCTCCAGGGAGGGCCGCAAGAGTAAGTGTCACAGCATTTAGTTATAAAACTCAACCAAGATAAAGAAAAAAATAACCCGTGGGACACAAATTAAACTGAAAACCAGCATCAGTCTGAAGTTACTCACTTGCAAGGAGAAACGGGATGGTGGTACGCGCACTCGTCTCCGTTCTTACAAGCAGGCCAGTACTTGCAGCGCTCCAAAAGCTTTTCTGGTTTCTGTGCCGCACTCAGTTCGCTCATCTCCACTACAAAGGGAAAGGAATTAAAAGTGTTTCATTGATTATCACCAGTTTGATACATGGCCCCTAGCATAAGTCTCCCTCCAACTCCAGTGTTAAAATCTAAACATTCTTTATTTAAAGCCCTACCAAAAAAAAGAGCCCTAGTAATGTATTAACTGTGGTGAGAGAATCCTATAAAATATCACCAGAAAGGAGACTACAATTCTCATTTTGAAAAGGAAAGCGACTCTGCACTAAGGGCTTAAGTTTTCACCAGAAACTCTTAATTCTTCAAATATCCTTTCAGCGTTGAATTAAATGTAAAAACGGGGGAAGGATGGCAAGTGAGAAGCAAATAAGACTACAGGTAAAGTGAAAACACAAAACAGGGGGCTAAGGAAATACAAACTAATTCTCATCCCAGCAGGATTGTAAGGGCTCGAATAAAAAGTTTTTCTAATTCCTGAGGTATACTCAGTAAAGAAAACCATTATGCCTGAAATGGGTCACAAACACCACTGGCTCCAAGGGCAGGAAGTTATCTACAGAGCAAGTTGGCCTGGTGTGGGGAGACAAGTGAAAGCCACTCGCACCCTCCACTCGGTCAGGGCCGGTCACAGGCTCCACTTCCAGAAGACCGGGGACTGCAGCCTGCGCTGCTGGATGCCCTCCCATTGCAGTAAGCCAAAGACGCTGCCTTTTTATATGACACTGAAATTTTACATGCTACATTAGGGACACTGAATATAAGAAGTTAAAGTACAGCATAACCAGCTGCCCAAAACAGTGCACTCAGAAAGGAGCTCTGGTATCATACACAGTACTACACGTCTGTGTTTAGAAAAGTAAGCTCCACTTCAGCTCCTGAAGATGGCACACAACCCAAATCTGCCTCTGCACAGCAGTCAGCTCAGCTACAGGCACTTCAGGCAAGTGCTATCTAGCATCTCTAAGCTTCAGTTTCCTCATCTATATAAAGAAAAAATAATGTCTTCTTTAGACGCAAGACCTCTGCTAGATCTCTAGTACCATCTAAAGCCCCTAAGTTGCTTATTTTTGCACTAGGATATAAAAGAACTCTAAATTCTAAAGAAAACATAAACAGTAGACAAAGGCATTAGCTTTTAATTGACTTATTGTCATCCCTTCCTCCTAAACAACATAGACTGTGGCATACACACACAGACACAGGACAACTGCAAGATTAAAATACCAGAGAGTGACTTAGCTGGAAAATGGACTGAAGCGACTAAACACTCAAGGACAATATTTAAAGTGAAATACCTCAGCCGGGCATGGTGGCGCACGCCTTTAATCACAGCACTTGGGAGGCTGAGGTAGGCAGAGCGTTGTGAGTTCGAGGCCGGCTTGGGCTACAATGTGAACGCAAGGCCGGCCTAAGCTACACAGTACGACCCTGCCTCAAAAAACTAGGGCCGGGAGTTTGGCTCAGTGGCTTAAGCGCCTGTCTGGCAGGCGCAAGGTTGTTAGTTTGATCCCCAGTGCCACAAAAAAAAAGAAAAAAGAAAAAGAAATACTTCACGCCTTTAATCCCGGCACTTGGGAGGCTGAGGCAGGAGGATCATTTTGAGTTTGAGACCAGCCTGGGCTACAAAGTGAGTTCAAGGCCAGCCTAAACTGCATAGTGAGACCCTGTCTCAAAAAATAGGGCCAGGGATTTAGCTCAGTGGTGTAGCACCTGCCTGGCAGGCATGAGGTTGTGAGTTCAATCCCCAGTACCAATAAATAAATAAAGTGAAATACTTTACAAAGGAATTTTGTCTAATGGACATCCACACAAAGGTCAAGCCTCTAGTTTTTCTCAACTGACATCTACTTCACAAGCTATTAAAACTTCTGTTTAAGAGGCAATTCGCTTTTACTGGAAACTGTCAAAGTGGTGCTGCATATGATGGTGGCCAGTGGTGGAGGCTGTGCAGCACCTGCTGCAGGCTGCATCCTGAAACAACGTGCAAACTCCCAACCTGGAAGCCAAGCTCCCCGCGTGGAGCCGAGGAGACGAGGCCAGATGCCCTGCAAAGCCGCAGCGAGAGCCGCGCGAAGGGAGCTTCGTCACCCGTCCCTGTGCGCCCCAGTGGCCACCTGGGCAGGAACCGTGACTACCAGGGTGTTTGCAGCGCCGCTACCCACACACACACAGCAACTAAGTCTAACCCAGAAGTCCACATTTACATGAAATCAGATCCTCACACACCACACTATTAAGCCATAAAACTGAAAACCAACAGTGGTTCAAAACACCAGAATTATAGCCAGGTACAGTGGTGCACACCCATAATCCCAGCACTCGGGAGACAGAGGCAGGAGGATTGTTTTGAGTTTGAGAACAGCCTGGGCTACAAAGTGAGTTCAAGGCCAGCCTGAACTGCATAGTGAGACCCTGTCTCAAAAAATAGGACCGGAGATTTAGCTCAGTGGCTTAAGCACCTGCCTGGCAGGCGCAAAGTTGTAAGTTCGATCCCCGGTACCAAAAAAAAAAAAAAAAAAAAAACTCCATTTATTTTAGACAAAACGTACAAGGTCAAGAAACCTGACTGGTGCAGTTATTACTATTTTCCAGTTTCTCTTGCTGTCAATTTCCAGCTCTCTCCACAGAACATCACACTGTCACAGGTTCACAGCAGGGCAAGCACAGCACTCTCTCTCCTCACAATCTCTCAAAAAATCTACTTTTTTAGTGACTAAACAAAGTATTCAATACATTCCTCTTTCTCCCAAGAGGATTTATTGAGAAAAATTTCAAAGTCAATTTTTTTTTTTTTTTTTTTTTTTGGTACCAAGGATTGAACTCACAACCTCACACTTGCCAGGCAGGTGCTTGTGCCCTGAGCTAAATCCCCGGCTCCCCATGTTTTTTCTTTAAATCTGCTCATTTTTAAGATTTCACGACAGCTGCTTTGGTGGTTTATACCTATAATCCCTACTACTAGGGAGGCTCAGGCAAGAGGATCTCAAGGTCATGCCTGGTCAACTTAGCAAGACCGCATCTCTAAATAGAAAATAATCTACGCATGGTGGCACACACCTGTAATCCAGCACTCAGAAAGGCTGAGTCAAGTTCTAAATTCAAATCTTGCCTGGACAACTTAGTAGCTTGGCGAGAACTTGTCTCCAAATTAAAAAAAAAAAAAAAAAAAGAAAAAGAAAAAGGCTGAGATGTAGCTCAGCAAGAAGGTCCTGGGTTCAAAATCCCTAGCGCCAAAAATTAACTAAATTCAAAAAACGGGAAGGGGGCCCAGGATTTAGCTCAGCAGCACAAGTGCCTGTCTGGCAAGCACAAGGTCATGAGTTTGATTCCTGGTACAAAAAAAAAAGAGAAACAGGAAGGGCTGGGAACGTAACTCAGTGGCAGAGCACTCACCTAGCCACTGGGCTCGAGCCCTAGTGGTGCTGCCAAAAAAAATCTCACCTTGGAGCAGCAGCATTTCTACAAATTCTTTATGACAAATGAAAAGGATCGGCAGTGCCGCAGCAGGCACTGGAGCCCACGGGAAAGACGCGGTGATGAATGCTCAGCGGCCTAAAAGCATGGTGCAGTCTGAACAGCATCGTGCTAAGTGTTACTCTTCAGCATCAGGTCTGTTCTACATTTCTAAGAAATAGCGTGGCAGATTAAGTGAGAAATTCCTTTCAAAGAAATTACACCAAGGTGGAAAGAGGATCAAACTCCAAAATTATTTTTCTCTGAAGTTAATTATTAGATTATTGCTGGTACAGGGGGAGAATGACAGTGGCTTCCCAAGGAGGGAAAAACAGAAGTAACTATGACATTAAGAATGATGGCTCATCTTCCAACAACCATAATTAAGAGGTACTTTCTAGGCCATGGCTGAACTTCAGAATTTTAGCTCTGGAATAACAGCCAACCTATGAAACACGCACAGAGAAACAGACTGAAATTTGCTGGTTTTGATTCAAAAAAGGAAAAGGGCCACTCCTGAATACAAATATATGCAAGATCACCAATCAATATTCATTCGAGATAGAGACGTCAAGATTCCCTTCACAAAGTCTGAGCTCTCAACACACCGTAGGAAAAGCTACCATCGGGGTCACCAAGCTGCCTGTTCATCAACTGCAGCTGCTGTGGGTGGAGGAGACCTTTGAGTCCCTTGTTTGAGGCTGCAGTTTGGTTTACGGGTTTCACTCCTTCAAAGCACATGTCCTCCTCTTGATCTGACATGTATCCTGGGGGGCTGGGGACACCATCCAGCGTCACTATAAACTTGGGACTTGCAGGTTTATCTGGTTGTACAAGATCTCTGCCAGACAGATAAAAAATACCATAGAATTAGGGAAGCAAACACAAAACGCTGAGATTCCTAAAGTGCTCTTGAGCAGAACTAGTACTCCCTCACTTTGTGTTTATTAAACAAAAAAACAAAAACAAAAACAACAAAAAGACTTGGGAGGACTTCCAGGTACCACACTTCCAGGTACCACGTTGAGTCACTGTGGCATCAGCACCAGTGACCTTCCAGCCTGTGCTAAAGACAATCTCCCCTCAAGCCTGCACCACTCTCCATTTGATGCTCATTAAGCCAACATGGAAATCAGTTAAAAGCTTGGCACAGATGCTCAAAACTCAATGGTCGGAAATTTTGTGTTCACGCTGATTTTCCGATCTGTTTGTTTGTTCCTCTAAGGAACATGGAGTCCATTTTTTAACAGAAGAATGAGCCAATCACAATTTAATTCTCATTAGAAGCTTGATTGTGGCCACCTGGCTTTTAAAATTTCATTTTATGAGGCTGAGGCAGGAGGACTACTGTGAGTTCAAGGCCAGCCTGGGCTACAAAGTGAGCTCAAGGTCAGCCTGAACTGCACAGTGAGACCCTGTCTCACAAAAAGACCGAAAAAAAAAGGTTCATTTTAAGAATGTGCATTTTGGGCCAGGATACAGCTCAGCGGCATAAGCACCTGCCTGGCAAGTGGAGGTCATGAGTTCAATCCTGGTACCAAAAAAAAAAGAACATGCATTAAAAAAAAGTCTGATTAATGGAGTTAAATGATGTGCTGAGTTTTTATATGTAGATTAGAAAGACTTCTGAACAAGCAGAACAAACCAGAATTTTTAAAAACTAAATTTGGCTAGCTACTCATGACCTCATTGCTCAACAACAACAAAAAAATGCTACTGGGTACTGAGGCAGGGGAAAGGGAAGCTGGGAACTAACAGCCAACCTGCACTATCTAAGCACACAAATTAGCTACACAAGAAAAAGAAACCATCTACCGTGTCTGCATAAGGTGTCCTGAAAGTACCCGAAGGGTATCTGCAGTCTTCATCCCCGACTCTTGGTTTGGTGCCACTACTATTTCCTCAGACAGCTTTGGCTTCTTCAGAATAAATGATCTTGTGTCTGCATGGACCATGGATTCCATGTCATAGTAATCTGAGCCAAAAAAATTGGCCATAAATGTTTGCTTTTGAATAAATCTTTTATTCCCAACATCACACATGTGACACGAATGTCAGTCTTTAATATATTCATACTTATTTTTTTAAAATCATAACTGACTCTATCTGGGAATAGGGCTGCAATGCTATTTCAAACATCTCTGGAAAGAACTCAGGTGGTCCCTTCCTTACAGGGTGCATTACAAGTGATTCAAATGAACACTTCCTGGCCTGAGTACACAAAGGTTCTCCTGGAGGCTGCTGACGAGAGATGAATAATACACACTACAGACAGAGAGAACTTAAGAATCTGTTTTCCAGAATTCTGATTCACAGATTACTGAACTATTTTTCTAAAATCTGTTGTTCAGTTTACACAGTACCACGTACAGAAGAGAACACACAAAGAAAAACTCGTATGACACAATCTCCACCTGCTTGTAGAGAATTTTCAGATGAATGAGCATCAAAACACCACACAGCTCCCCTAACCTACACATGGCTGACCTGTCAGCATGCCACCAACTGACCAATGTCAAGGCACTTCTTTCAAAGCTAGGAGGTAATTAAGACAAAATTCACAGGACATTCACTCAAGGAACAAATATTCACTAAAAACTATGAGTAACAGTGTAACTAGTTACACAGAAGGAAAAAGAAAACCAGCTGGACAGTGGCAGCGCAGCAGGCCCCGGAAGTGCTGGGAAAGGGAAACACCACTCGCTCAGCTGAGGGAGGCCTGCTGAGAAGAGGCACTGAAGGAGGGAGCAGGAATAAACTAGGAGGCAGGGGGTGGAGAAAAACGCACACAGCAAGGCAGGGGCTTTTCCATAAGGCATCTGAGGAGCAGTGAGAAACCCGCGATGGCTGCAAGAGTGTGCGGTGAGCGGCAAGGAAAGCTGAGAACACACTAAAGGATCTCGCGCAGTATTCGAAATGAGGTTCATTCCTAGGGTGGGAAGCGATACAGTCACATTGGTTTTCAGGAAAATGATGCTAAGGACTTGCAGTGGTGCACACCCAACAAACCAGTACTCTGGGAAGCTGAGGCATAAGGATCACAAATCTGAGGCCAGCCCGGGCAATCAAGCAAGACCCTGCCTCAAAATGGAAAATGCAAAGCATGAAATGAAAGTGGCTGGGGATGCAGCTCAGCACACTCGGGCTCAACCTCCAGTCTCAAAGGAGGGAGACATCTTGGCATGGATGAGGGCAGGACAGACAGACAGTAAAGGGAAACAGACATGGGAGGGCAGGAGAAAAAGTTGAAACAAAAAGCACAAGAAAGAAAGAAAGAAGAGCAGATTTTAAAGGTGGCAAAGATAAATGTCAATTTTTAGATTTTATTTGCTTTGAAGTCTTTTGTGGGGGTTTTACATGTTATGAGGAAGTCAAAAACTCAGACTTGACTCTCAGGAGGGGGAAGAGACTTAAAAGCAGTAAAGGTGAGATGAGGGTTTAACTGTTCGGGTTTCGCTGCCCAGGAAGCATGTAGAGTCTTCCTCCCAGTCGCTAACGACCAACTTGCACCTCAAGCCTCTCCGCAGCTCACTGGGGTCTCCAGCTGGCCACAGCAGAGCCTGGAACAGGTCCAGCAGCCACTGCCTGTCTTCCCTCCAAATGTACTTTCTGAGCTACAGCAGTTTCACTAGCTCATATCCTGGAAAACACTGACGAGACGAACTCACGCTGAGGATGGGACACAGGGTAAAGCTCACTTTTTAAGGAGCACTGGAAAAGAGATGATGAAAAAGAATGCGAATGAATGAGAAGAGCTGTGGTGGTACATATCTATAACTCCAGCTGAGAAAGCTGAGGCAGGAGGACCGCCTCAAGTTCAATGTGAGGCCAGGCAACTTAGCCAAGATCCTGTTGCAAAATAAAATTTTAAAAAGATCTGGGTGTAGCTCAGTGCTCCCTGGGTTCACTCTCCAGTATCATCAAAAAAACAAAAACCAAAGAATGAAAATAGTGAAATCTTGAAACCCAAAAGATCAGACTGAAGAAAACCTGGGAACACAGGTGTGACATGCACAGTTCAGGCAAGCGTGCACTAAAGCCAGCCGTGGTGAGGCACACCTGCAATCCCAGCACCTGGGACAGTGAGGCAGGGGGATCGCTGTGAGTTCAAGGCCAGCCTGAACTACATAACAAGACCCTGTCTGAAAAACAAAAACAAAACAAAAAACTAAAAGGAGAGAATCACTATTTCAAAACAGAAAACAGACCAACAGGAGCTAATTTAGTAGATAGATCAGCAAAAACGGAATTCTAAGTCAATAATGAAGCGATCCACCTCAGATCACAAGAGGCTCCAGAGCCTAAAGAACTGGCAGCAAAGGGGCCCTCAGGAAGGACGAGAGGGACAACTGCTGGAGGGTCCACTTGCGCACAGGCAGGGGGGCGGACCTTCCCAGACCCCTTGGGACCCCAGCCCGCGCCCACCCCGCCCCGCTGGAGACCGCCACAGAAACCTGGTCCAGAGGCGGAGTCCTTGAAAACCCTCTGCCCACGACACCCTGCCAGCCCCAACCCGGGCTCTTGACAAGATCTACACCACCAGTCTGCACCAGGGACGCCAGCCACGCTGCAAGAAGCCAGCACGGAAATGGGAGGGTGGGAGCTCAGCCCCGCGCTGCCCGGCCCCAGCCTTTCTCCTCTGAGCCTCCTGAACTCCAGCAGCCAGGCTTTTACTTTAAAGACCTCTGGAGAAGTGAACTGGTCTGACGGGCCAAAGGCATCGACAGCAGCGTCCCCCAAATCACTCTCCACAACAACATCCACATTCAGACATGAAGGCTGAAGGTCCCGCACCCCAACTCATGAACCCAGAACACCCATCAGCTTTTTAGAGTCCCACTCTTACACCCCAGATCATCAAGACCCCAACACACAGAGCTTTCATCAGGAAACAAACATGCTAAAGAAAACAAGACCAGGACAGAAAGGAAAAAAATGTTCAAATAACCTTTAATAGCCTCAGAAAAACAAGAAAAAGAAGAAACAAAACCAGTCTATTAAAAAGAAAGGGGCTGTATGAGGTAAAACCTGCCTACACCCCCCGTACTCTGGAAGGCCGAAGCAGGAGGACCGAGACAGGAAGAGTCCAAGACACAGCCCAGGCCAGGCAACTGAGCCACATGTCAGGTAAGACTCTGTCTCAATGTCAAAAATTCAAAAAGGGTTGGTGTGCTCAGTTGTAATCCCAGCACTCTGGGAGGCTGAGACAGGAGCCCAGTCAGCCTGTCAACTCAGCAACCTGGCAAGACCCTGCCTCAAAATAAAAATATTTTAGCCAGGCATGGTGGCACACTCCTGTAATCCCAGGACTCAGGAGGCTGAGGAAGGAGGATTGTTGCAAGGTCGAGACCAGCCTGGGCTACAAAGTGAGCCCAAGGCCAGCCTGAACTGCATAGCGAGACCCTGTCCCAAAAAGACAAAAAAATAAATAAATAAGTAAGTAAAAATATTTTAACAGGACTGTAGATGTACCTATGTGAAAGGCCCTGGGTTCAATGCCCAATACTAGAGGGGAAAAGTAAACTACAAATTACTTTTAGGGATAATGAAGTCTTTCTGAACATACCATTAACGTAACATTAGGTTACACTTCGTCGTTGTTTCATTAAGCATTTAAAAATGTGTGATTTAGCTGGGCATGGTGGCGCACGCTTTTAATCCCAGCACTCGGGAGGCTGGGGTAGGAGGAGCATTGTGAGTTCGAGGCCGGCTTGGGCTACAACACGAGCACAAGGCCAACCTGAGCTACATAGTGCAACCCTGCCTCAAAAAACTGGGGCCAGGAGTTTGACTCAGTGGCTTAAGCGCCTGCCTGGTAGGCGCGAGGTTGTGAGTTCTATCCCTGGTGCCGAAAATAAATAAATAAATAAATAAATAAATAAATAAATAAAATGTTTGATTTTGCAGTGGTGCATGCTATGATCCCAGCACCCTAGGACTCTCAGGCAGAGGGATCAGAAGCTCCCCCTAGCCTGGGCAACTCAGTGACCAAGCAAGACCCTGTCACAAAATAAAAAATAATCATGGGGAGGGGGTGGGATATAACAGTGCTAAGGCCCTGTAGAATATGCAAAAACAGAAGGGCTCTTGCAAATAAAAAACCTGACGGGGTCAAGGCCTGTGGTCATTCATAAGCCTCACAGAACTGCCCGATGCCTCAAACAGTATGTGCAACAAGTGTAGAAAGAAAAAGTAAAGAAAAAAGTTATGGAAGAATGAATACACAACGACTAACGAAGTGAACATGACACACACACAGACCCTGACTGTCAAACTCACTGGAAGACATTCACTGAAAACAGAATGGAATGTCAAGAGGATGAGAGAGCAAACCAAGGATAAAGATTATATAAACATTTTACAGGTACAAGAAAGAAGCCAGAGGTAAGCCAGACTATGGCAACATGATCAAGTTCATCGAATGGGCAGGACCTGGTGTCTGGGTGGAGGTTAAGCCTGAAGAGGAAAACCACACCTGTCCCAGACGTAAAGCCAAGATGGGTCAGGGAATAGTCACTTCCTGGAGTCCTGGCAGGGAGAAAGCTCGGGAAAGGGCTGGCTGAGAGGGAATCAAATGAACAAAGGTTCCAACAAAGGGCAGACTTAGGGGACACAGAAGAAAAGGAGAGAAAGCAGACTTTCACTATCTAATGGTTCCCTACCTCTCTTAGGCAGCAGGGCAAGGCCTGTGTGCTGAGGACACCAGGCACCTGCCCTAGTCCCGAAGCAGCCTGCGATGTGTTTGGGGTGGGAGAGAGAAACAATGACATGACAGTGGCTCCAGGCAGGGGTGGCCTAAAACTAAAGAAGTGAAGTCAAAGTGAAGATAAAGACGAACCAAGAAAGCAGAGGCTACGAAAGCAGCTCAGGGCAATGCAAAGGCAGGGCAGAGGAGGGGAGCAGGGCAGAGGAGGGGAGCAAGGCAGGCGAGGGGCTCAGGGGGTCCATGACAGCAACAGAGCAAGCAGCCAGGGGTCCAGGAGAAATGGCATTTAACAAAATTTTTGATATGCAAAAAAGGAAGACACCACACAACATGAAGAACATGCAGAGCTTCTCTCTTGGCCCTAAAATATTTTCACAAATCTGTATGTGGCATCTTAGGGCAGGAGCTAAATAATAAAAGACGTACTAGCTGAGGTGTAAGCAATGAGGATGGCAACAGAAAATTGCTAGTTTACAATGAAAATTTAAGTGTCACCAACCTTGACTCTGAAGTGTTTCTGCCATGACTGGGTCAATTTGCAGTCGGGATAACAACTGCCTCTGTTGAGCTCCTAGAATACAAATTTTAAAACTTCACTAAGCTTAAAACACAAATACCAGCATTTGTTACCCAGAAATTAATCTTATTGGGTTAACAGAAACCTTAAAAATAAAACTCTAAAAATATAAACTGTCAAACTATAGATACATCTCAAGACAAAAAGCTGTACTCAGGGTTAAACCAAAAATGGCAATGAGCACACACCCTGGCTCTTCCTCAGTGAGGTGGCCACTTTTTTTGGACTGGAAGTAAAGCCTAAAAGAGAAGTAAAGGTAAGGACGGAGCAGTCAGGAGGTCCGTGAGGGCCAGCACTCAGGGGATGGGCCACGGTCAACTGCAAGACAAACACAAGCAGCATCTCCCTCTATTGCCAGGACTGTCACCATTCCCACCCCCTTCTCTACACCAACCTCCACCTCTCAAGACAGCAAAACAAAATACTCCAGAACTAGCTCATGAAATTCCCAAAAGCCAATCATGGGCTCAAGAGACTGCAAAAACTACAATAAACAAGTGTAACAATCAAACATGGCACTCAAAATTCTGAAGTCCAATGCCCTACACATCAGCAAAACATGAAAATATAATCACCGAGGGCTGGGCGTGATGGCGCACTCCTGTAATCCCAACACTCGGGAGGCTGAGGTAGGTGGAGCGTTGTGAGTTCGAGGCTGGCTTGGGCTACAACGCGAGTGCAAGGCCGGCCTGAGCTACGCAGTGCGACCCTGCATCAAAAAACTAGGGCTGGGAGTTTGGCTCAGTGACTTAAGTGCCTGTCTGGCAGGTGCGAGGCTGTGAGTTCAAGCCCCGGTGCCAAAGGCAAAAAAAAAAAAAAAAAAATATATATATATATATATATATATATATATATATAAAATCACCGTGCCATGTAACAACGGATGGGCTGGCCGGCCTCACACAGGACACTGGTCCCCTACGACCGCATCACATAGTGAGGCTGCAGCTATTTTAGCTTATGTAAGTACACTCTACATCTGCATACTGCTGAAACTGCCTAAAATGCATTTCTTGGATCATTCCCATTGTTCAGTGATGCAAGAACGTAATTATTTGGATCTGCTACAAGAAAAGATGCTCAGAAACTGGACAAGGCAATGCACTCCTGTAATCCTAATACTCTGAGAGGCTGAGGCAGAAGGCTCACAAGGTGAAACCCAACATGGGCAACTTAGTAACTTTCCAAGATCCTGTCTCCAAATAATCACAAAACGGTCTAGAGATGCAGCTCAGTGTGAAAAGCTAAGGTTCAACCCCCACTACAGCCAAAAAAACCCAAATAACATGACTATTTATCATCATTTCCTCATAAAGCTCACAGTCAGTTCTCAATATGAGGTCCATAACATTAATTCTTACTAATATTCCTAACTGCCAAACTGCATAAAACAGTAATGAACTATCTTCGCAAGCTGCTTGAGGAATGGGAAGGATCTCCACACTTCTCAGCACCCCACAGTGCTTAGCAGGTATCAGGCACCACCTGCTAATTTAGAAGAAAAGCGTTACCCTATGGTGTAAAAACAGGACATAAATGATAAGGATTCAAACACTGCAATCTTAGGAAGATGTTTTCATGCCGATTTTTAGTGCATATCTGTAATGTGTAGCTTCACAAGGACTGGTTTTGCTCATCTGCAAACATGTAAGTCAGTGATCTCACCAAGTACCTTTCATTGCAGGGTACTTTTAAATTGCAAAAATTATATTCAGTTTGACATTTTATTGATTTTCTATTAAAACATGTTATATCACATTACCCTGTAGTGCTATGTCCAAAAAAGGGTAAATATCTTCCAAAATTATCATGACAAAAACACATATTCTGAGGAACAGACCTGAAATCCAAATGTCATTTGGACACGGCGTATTCTTTGGGACAGCCTGGGAAACTGACATATTACAGAGTATAGAAAAAACACTCTTAAATCCAAGTACCACGGTCAAATACCACAACAGGTCTCTTTAACATATTTAAGAAAAATCCTACACTGTAAATTAACTTCACACAGATATTAAAAGAGGACTGTTATGTCATACTTCAAGGGTTTCATCTTCATCAATCATTTCAAAACATCACCTTAGAGAACTCCACTAAAGGTGGAATTCTGATAAATTCTCAGCTTTAAATTGAATCACACACACTCTAAATCCATGAAAACTTCACTTCTCTATGAGGTGCTGCTACTGTATCAGTTATACTTACGACACATGGAAAGATACAGATGAAATCATAAATATCTAGAAAACATCATAAAGGGTTTACCTTTCTCAGTATTTCTAAGGAAGTCGATTATTTTTACATCAGTGCCCCTTGACTGTGATTCAAAATCTATTTCGGCTTGAAAATCTTCCAATTGTCTGTTGCATTCAGATGTTGATGCTGAATATTCATTCATTTTAACCTCCAAAGAGGAAATTTTTGCTTCATTCTGCGACACTCTAACATTTAGGTCAAAAAGATTTGCTTCCACTGTCAAAATTGCTGCTTTCATTCCTTTAATTTCATTGACATCAGTTGATATTTTTCTTAAAAGGTGGGAAATATTATCTAGCTCATTTAGTGAACAAGAGGAATTTGTTACAGAACCTACATCAACTGGTTCTGGTGAGAGGAAAACTGGTAGAGATGGTGACTGAAATCTTGAAGACATTTTCATAAAATCTTAGATTCTGGGAATTTTTCCTTCACAGCCCATTAAATTGTTTCATCAAAAGTAAAAGCAACAATCAATGCTGTTACCTTAAGAAGAATTAAGAGTGACTAATATTTTAAAACCTTTAACTGGAAAAATCAGGTTGTACATTCTAGAGTCAGAAAATCTGAAAATGCTGAACACAGCACATCAATTTTTCTGTTTCCTACAACTGAGAAGTCCTATTATACAGCCACTGTATCCTCTAGGTCCTACTTATAGCTCCTCACCTAGTAACCTCATTATTACATGCAAAATAATTCTTGCTTCTGATTGGCTGAAAAGAAACATGTGACACACAAAGAATTTTCTATTATTTACCTCACATGATGGAAACACTAAAGAGATGTACCATAAATTAAGCAATACATTAATGTTAAGCACTTTACGTCTGAATGATATAAGTGTACTTTTGCCTTTTTGTCCATTAAAGCATAACTTTCAAGCTTCAGACTATTTTCGTTTTATGGTATCTCAAATTTCATTTACCCCTGAGAACAGTACAGTGAAGCCAGGCGTGGTAGTACATGCCTTTAACCCCAGCACTCGGGAAGTTAAGGCAGGAGGATTGTTGTGAGTTCGAAACCAGCCTGGGCTACAAAGTGAGTTCAAGGTCAGCCTGAACTGTATAGTAAGACCCTGTCTCAAAAAATAGGGCTGGGGATTTAGCTCAGTGGCTAAGTGCCTGCCTGGCAGGCGCAAGGTTGTGAGTTCGATCCCCAGTACCAAAAAAAAAAAATTTTAAAAATAACAGTACAATGACACCTCAGTTGTCAAACTCAATTCATTCCAAATTCATGTGTGAACCCCAAAAAGAAAACTGAAAATATTTTTCCTGTAATAAACGGAAAACCAAGTAACTGGTTCTGAGACCCCAAAACGACACTTAAAAATTCATTTTTCCTGGACTTCAACAAATTTCACAATGATTTAACTACCATGGTTCTCAGTTTCCCTCTTAGCTTACTGCTTGTATCACTAACTTTCTTTGGAGCCACAGTTACGATATTTTACACAAACAACTCATCAGAAGAAGCACAGTGACAAATGTTTTAATGCACTGACACAAGCACTATACGCTGTCTGACTGAGAAGCGCCACCCTCCTGTGCTCCCAGCAAGATGGGACGCCGGACTCACTCTCAGGCAGCTCAGCTTTTTCCAGGTTGGATTTTCAGTCCGACCACTGAGCAAAGTTACAAGTATCAAGGAATGTTTTTTTTTTTTTCAAACTTCAGTTTTGGGTAGTAGAAAGTTCAAGCTTAGAGCCATCTGACAACTGAGGTTTGGCATTACCTTTACAGGGAAAGGGGTGACTGATCACAGACTACTGCTTTATCGTATGTAGTAATAACGGAAATCTATTATGAGTTTAAGGATGGGGAAATAAGAACTCTGCCTTGTTTTGATACAAAACTATTGCTAGATACATGATTCTCACATACTTCCTCCCATTCTGTGGGTTATCTACTCACATTTCTGATAGTACTCTTTGAAACACAAATCTTAAATTTTGAAATCCAATTTATCTACTTTTCCTATCACTGCATGTGCTTTTGATGTCATAGCTAAGAAACTGAATTTAAAGGCCATATAGATTTATGCTGGTTTTTTCTTTCCTAATAGGTTTAACAGTTCAGCCTTCTGTTTTCTTACTTTCAGCTCTCAAATGCAAGTGTTTGATCAATTTTGAGTTAATTTTTGTAGATGCGAGTGTTTAATAAATTGAGTTAATTTTTGTATAGTCAGCAAAGGGCCCAATTTCATTCTTTTGTGTGGACATCCAGCGGTCTCCACACTATTTGTTAGAAACTATTCTTTCTCCATTAAATTGTCTTAGCACACTTGCCAAAAGTCAACTGATCATAAATACAGTTGCTCATTTCTGGGCTCTTGATCCTGTTGCATTGGCATGTCCACACCACCCAGTCTGGATTACTATTTTACAGCTTTGTATTGTTTTGAAAAACAAAACTTGAACATTACTTATTTTCAGTAATTGGCTCTCTGTAGTCTCTATTTTCATATAAATTTTAAGATCAGTTCACCAATTTCTACAAAAAAGTCCACCTGGAATTCAGTAGAGACCGATCTGAAACAGCTGATCACCTGAAGAGGCGCTGATACTCTAACAGTATTAAATGCCTTCTGATCTGCTTACATGAAAAATCTATCCATGGCCTTTGTTTCAGAAAAGTTGTTTACACTTTGGTTTACTCCCCAGCCAACAAACATGTCAACTTGTAAAGAGGCAGGCTGGTAGGTATTACTCATCATAACCTTTTCAAAAGAAAAGATTTGGTTTCCTTGTCAAATTACTATTTCATGTAACAATACATATTTCTCCACTCTATTCATAAAGTAAGTCTTCAAAGTTTAGACCAAGTATGTCAAACCGACCAGACTTCGAATTCACATATTTGTTTAAGGAGCACTAGCTGATCACATTTATCATCAACATTAAAAGCAGCCAAGCACCACCTGAAAACCAGTGGATTTACTAGAGGTTGTAAACCCAATGAGAAAAGCAACAAAATGGCCAGAGGATATGTCACAAAGAAACAAGGCACCTAAAATGAGCCTAAAGTTCCTAAAAAGATGCATCCTTTATTGCCTATTGTGCCCAGGCCAACTTTAGAATGCAAAATTAGCAAAGGCTCTTCCAAACACTTCACTGTAAACACCTGTCAGCAGATAACATGCACCATTTTAACATTTACTCCCCACAACAGCACTGAGGTGAGTGAGTGTAATGGTTATCTCTACTCACAGGTAAAGAAACCGGGACACAAAGGAGTTAAAATCAGCCAGTAAATGGCAGGGCTTGGACTAACACTCCATCTCCATCGCTAACTCCATCATTACACTGTTCTATCTCTGTCCATGACACATTAAGTAGAGCAAAACATCAGAGGACTCCATGTGATATAATTCCTATTTCATATGTACATATATGTATGTACAGAAATATTCATATAATTCCAATTTACAAATCAAAATGCCTTGAAGACTAAACTAATTAATACAAACTACATTAAATTTCTAAGTGCACTTCTTACCACTTAGGAAGGGGGCACAGTTCCCTAATTTGGTCTGAATAGAGAAGTTTCTCTCTACTAAGCATCTTTCACAGTACTTCCAGTTCAAGATGATCTACAACAAGCATCAAACTTAGGATGGTTCAACTTTCAACTTAGCCACATACAAAGACCACACTGTTCCTGGCCTCGTGACAGGTGCTAAGATACTCTCTTGTGAAGCTGGGCAACGACGAGCCACAGACCGCCAAGCAGTCACAAGATTATAAAGGAAAGGAACCAATACTACTGACTACTGTAGCCTACAGTGTGCTATATTCAACACACTCCATCAGATTTAAAAGCTTTATTGTAAAATAAGCTTTGTGCCAGATAATTTTGCCCAACTGCAGGCCGATGTAAGTGCTCTAAGCACTTTTTTTTTTTTTTTTTTGTGGCACCGCGCATTGAACTCACAACCTTGTACCTGTCAGGCAGGCGCTTAAGCCACTGAGCCAAACTCCCAGCCATAGTTTTTTGAGACAGGGTCACACTATGTAGTTCAGGCCGGCCTCACGCTCATGCCAGCCTCAAACTCACAAAGCTCCGCATACCCTCCCGAGTACTGGGATTAAACGCATGCACCACCACGCCCGGCACTCTAACCATATTTAAGGTAAACTACTCTGCACCTTAGATGTCCAAGTTTCAATTTTTGGTGAGCTTACAGGGATACGACCCTATCAAAAAGCCTAGGTTCATGTGTATCAACTCCATCAAAAAGTCCAGGAGCAGCTATATAAGTCCTGCCGCTTCCTAAACTATAAACCACTATCTGCAGATGCTGCTGGAGCAATCCCCCAAGTGAAACGGCAAGAAAAAGCAAAAACTGACTCTGAAGGAAATCATTAGTTAAAAGAGAAGAGTTCACTAGAAGTAATCACTCTAATTAGAATCTTCAAATTCAGTGATAATGCACCCACAAAATAAGACATTATGAAAAGATAAATACTATGAAAAACAGTGTGAAAGCTTGTAGAAACTAGAAAAATTGCTTATTACATTTTTTAAAAAAGTCACATGGGGAGCCTAAAGACACAGTCCCCAGACTTATTTTGCAATACTGTAAAATACAAATTCAGTAAAAATAGTACAGTAATTCAAATTTTGAATTTCAACCTTTTCCCAGGCTAGCAATGTGCAGTATGATGCTACCTTCCTCACGCAGGGCAACAGTAGCAAGCTCTGGCCTCCAAGCAGCCAATACAATCCCGCATCAACGGCTACTATTCCACAATGTACTGTGCTGCTAGGCGTAGGCAGTCTACTGTGTTCAGTGTATTTATAATGGATTAATCATAGTGCAACCCCATTCTTTTTTTTTTTTTTTTTCCCTTTACTGGGTACGGGGAATTGAACTCAGGACCTCACGCTTGCCAGGCAGGCATTGTGACACTGAGCTAAATCCCTGGCCCCTGTAACACCATTCTAAGTCAAGGAGTATCTGTAAAGTCAAGTAAGTATTCAAAGTGTAGAACAGGATGACATAAAGACATGAGACTGGGAGCTGGGCCTGGTGGCGCACGCCTTTATTCCCAGCGCTCAGGAGGCTGAGGTAGGTGGAGCGTTGTGGGTCCGAGGCTGGCTTGGGCTACAATGTGAGCGCAAGGCCGGTCTGAGCTACGTAGTGCGACCCTGCCTCAAAAAACCAGGGCTGGCAGCTTGGCTCAGTGCCTTAAGCGCCTGCCCTGGCAGGAGCGAGGTTGTGAGTTCAATCCCCAGTGCCGTAAAAAAAAAAAAAAAAAAAAGACATGCGACTGGGGCTGGGGGTTTAGCTCAGGGGTGTAAGCAACTGCAAGTGCAACATCATGAGTTCAATACCCGGTACCAAAAAAAAAAAAGACATGAGACAGATAGAAGATCCAAGTGGCTTATCAACCAACAGAACTTTCAAAGAAAACAATAAAACCGGAATACATTTTTAAAGAAAAAAATGCAAGATTTTCCCACACAGAAGGGAACACTTTTTCGAATCTGAAGCCTGCACAAAGCATTAGTGCCAAAGTGACTATCAAACGTTTAGGCAATCACAGTGAAATTGCACCTCAACACAGAGAAGCCAGGCTCAGCGGCACGTGCTTTTAACACCAGCACTTGGCAGGCTGAGGCAGGAAGGTTATAAGCCGGAGTCTTAACTGGGTACCTTAGTAAAACTGTCTCAAAATAAAAAGACAAATTTTACTGTCCCATCCACTTTTTAACTGTCTGTGTCTAAGGTTACTTCTGTAGATGAGCTTGTCAATCTCCTGGGTAACTATAAAAATTACAATGTAAGCTGGGCATGGTGGCGCACACCTTTAATCCCAGCACTCGGGAGGCTGAGGTAGGAGGAGCGTTGTGAGTTCGAGGCCGAATGGGCTACAACGCAAGCCCAAGGCCAGCCTGAGCTACACAGTGTGACCCTGCCTCAAAATAAACCAAGGCCGGGAGTTTGGCTCAGTGACTTAGGCAGCTGTCAGACAGGCGCGAGGTTGTGAGTTCAATCCCAGGTGCCGCAAAAAAAAAAAAAAAAAAAAAAAATTACAATGTAGAGTAAGAATGTCCCTGTGCTAAAGATCCAACATTCTAAGATGGGAAGGATCATAAATGAAATTTTTTTCCCTGCAACAAGAAGGGAAAAGAGAAGCCGGGCGTGGTGGCACACGCCTTTAGTCCCAGCACTCGGAGGCTGAGGTAGGCGGAGCATTGTGAGTTCGAAGCTGGCCTGAGCTACATAGTGCGACCCTGCCTCAAAAATACCAGGGTCGGTAGTTTGGCTCAGTTCCTTAAGCGCCTGCCCTGGCAGGCGCGAGGTTATGAGTTCAATCCCCGGTGCCGGAAAAAAAAAAAAAAAAAGAAGGGAAAAGACCCCAGGCTACACATTCTATAAATTGTAATAAAACACAGAATTCTAAGTCGGGCATGGTGGCACACACCTTTAATCCCAGCACTCGGGAGGCTGAGGTAGGTGGAGCGTTGTGAGGTCGAGGCCAGCTTGGGCTACAACGTGAGCACAAGGCCAGCCTGAGCTACACAGTGCGACCCTCAAAAAACTAGGGCTGGGAGTTTGGCTCAGTGGCTTAAGCGCCTGTCTGGTAGGCGTGAGGCTGTGAGTTCGAGCCCCGGTGCCGCAAAAAAATAAATAAACAAAATAAAATAAAGTACAGAATTCTCAAGAAAAAGAACAGATTTAGATGGTAATATGGGTAAGCAATCCCAGAAGGAAAAATATGAAATAAAAAACTATACAAGAAAGAGCCAACACTGCCATGCAGAAGGGAAAAAATGAAAAACATCTACATAATGAAGAAAAACGTCTCCAGGGAATCCCTGAACAGTTAAGAAATAAAATGTAAACTTGCCTATGTAATGGAAAATAGTCTTAATATAAGTGCTTCTTACTGGTTTTGAACTTTCAAGTGAACCTACAAATCATGGTAGCCTTAACGAGGAAAACAGAACAAAATGTAAATTTGATCAACTTTGACAATATAAAAGTAAAAACAATTTAGGTGGGGGTGATGGAGGGCAAAATTCTCATTTTGGGCGGGGAGGGGTAGCGTCTTGCTACGCAGTTCAGACTGGTCTTGAATTCACTATTCGGCCTAGACTCAAACTTGCAGTTACCTTCTGCCTCAGCCTCCTGAGTGCTAGGATGTCCAGCTAGCAATGCCCATCTTTTACAAGTCAAAATACACTGAGAACCAAAATATCCTGAAATACAGTTAAAAAGACAAGAAAGAAAGCCAGGTGAAGCCAGGCGTGGTGGCGCACGCCTTTAATCCCAGCACTCGGGAGGCTGAGGTAGGAGGAGCGTTGTGAGTTTGAGGCCAGTTTGGGCTACAACTTGAGTGCAAGGCCGGCCTGAGCTACACAGTGCAACCCTGCCTCAAAAAACCAGGGTCAGGCCGGGCGTGGTGGCACATGCCTTTAATCCCAGCACTCTGGAGGCTGAGGTAGGCGGAGCGTTGTGAGTTCGAGGCCGGCTTGGGCTACAACGCGGCACAAGGCCGACCTGAGCTACACAGTGCGACCCTGCCTCAAAAAACCAGGGTCAGGAGTTTGGCTCAGTGGCTTAAGCACCTGCCCTGGCAAGTGCAAAGTTGTGAGTTCAATCCCCGGTGCCGCAAAAAAAAAAAAAAAAAAAAAAAAAAAAAAAAAAAAAAAAAAAAAAAAAAAAAAAAAAAAAAAAAAAAAAAAAAAAAAAAAAAAAAAAAAAAAAAAAAAAAAAAAAAAAAAAAAAAAAAAGACAAGACAGATATTTAGATGCATTACTTAAAATTACAAACGTAACCAATAAATGAAGAACAGTGGTTCTTACTATAAGTTCGGATCAGGTAAAGACACGGGTTAGATCCTGACATATCCCAGGAAGAAATCAACAGATATCTATAACCAATAAATGATGAAAGAGTGAATTACTCATATTAGACATGGAGAAAATAAGAAAAAGTCAAACACAACTTGTAACTCTGGGGAGTGGAGAACAAAGGAGCAAGGAATGTTGTTGCCTTTTTGTTTTAAATCTTTCTATACTACTTGATTATTTTCTAATCTAGTACCACAGGTTACAATACACAGTGATTTGTTTTTCCAAATTTTCTATGGTGAGCACACACTTCACATCACAAAATGTTTCATTTTAATTTTTCTTTTTCTGAGACAGGGTCTCGCTATGTGGTTCAGGCTGGCCTTGAGCTCACTATGTAGCTCAGACTGACCTTGAGCTCACAGCAATCTCCCACCTCAGCCTCTCAAGTGCTGGATCGCAGGTGTGCGCCACCATGCCCAACTTAAATGTTTTTTGCATATAACATATATCAAACAGGAAAAAATAAAGGAAATTCACACCTAGACAAATCATAGTAAAACTGCAGAATGCCAAAGACAAAAAGATTCTTGGATGCAGCCTTGGAAGAGAAAGGACATATCACCTACAAAGGAAGGAGAGACAATTAGAGTAACAGAAGTCTACTCAAGAACAATGGAATCCAGAAGACAGTGGAATATATAGTCTGCCCAAAAAATGTATATACACTTTCACAGTTTGCCATATTACCAAATGTCTGGAAGCTAATGGCCACCACTTTGAGCACCTCTTATAATTGCAGAAGCCAAAGGTAACTTGTATTAATCTCATGATGGCTCAATCAATTTATTATTAAAATATTTATAAAAGTTTTCCTTTTCCTTATTTATACAATCTTTTTGGCAGACTCTAAATATAAGGTACTGACAGCAAATAACTACTTTTAACCTAGATTTAGGTCTACAGCAGAAACTCCCACACAAGAACAAGAAGGAATAAAAACATTCATAAGTATCAAATGGGACACTCACATCAACAGGAGGGTCTAACAGGAATTTCCAAAAAACACTTAAAATATTAGAAAATTTATGATCCCCTAATAATACTGAGACGTGAGAATGAATAAAATGCTAAACATGTAGGTAATTTCAAACAAACATACCCTTGAGAAAATAATAATTGTGTTCGACTTATGTATCTAAAAAACCCCAGCCCAGCGTGGTAGTGCACACCTATAATCCCAGCGCTCGGTAGGCTGAGGCTGGAGGACCACTGTGAGTTCAGGGACAGCCTGGGCTACAGAGTGAGACCCTGCCTCAAAAAACAAACAAACAAACAAATAAAAAGCCAAACTGGAAACATAATGCTAGTCAAGAAGGTAAAAACTAAAGCTCAAAGTACTTTTAAGACATTTTACTGTTTGGAAATGGGGTCAGGATATTAACTTCTGGAATATTAAGATAAATGTCCATAATAAAAGTTCACTGATAATCACTAAAAGAACAGAAATGAAGAGTCTAATTATAAACTAGTCAAATATTAAGAACCAGGACTATTAAAAATAAAAGTAATCAATGAAACTTTAAAAGATTATAGAAACTAGTCCAATTAGATCACAAATTCTAGTAAGTGATCAAAATGTACCAATAGAAAGGCAAACTCAATCCATGTATAATGGTGTATGCTTCTAATCCCAGTACTTGAGAGGCTGAGTCAGGAGGATCACCACAAGTTCAAGGCCAGCCTGGGCCACATAGTGAGACCAAAACCAGCCTGTTTCAAAAAGCCAACAAATAAATAAAGGCAAATCCAGACTGGATTAAAAAATAAAACCCAGCTTTATGATATTTAAGTAAGACATATGCCTAAAGCATAGAATACTGAAAACAAGGCATAGAAATATATAAGGCAAATTCTACATAAATAGCTATCTAAGACAAAATTGACTTTATGATAAAAGCATCCTCTGGTACAGGGAGTCACAGACCAAGACAAAAATGATTCAACTTGCCAGAAAAATACAGCAGTTTTAGTTATGTATGCACCTAGTAAGTAATATCCTCTAAAGCAAAAACTGATACAAATACAGAGAAATTAGGGCAAATTTTACATTATGATGGGAAGCTACAATGCTTTTAATTATGGATTGGTCAGACAGACCCAAAGCTCACCACAGTTTGAACAGTAGAGCTTTATCTACTGAAAAAAATTCAAAACCTGTACTCCAATAATTAGCCTACTTTTTTCTAAAATGTACATGATATACAAAACTGACTATACATTAAGCAAGTGTTAACACTACGCGCTATATAGATCACATCATTTAACCACAATATAACTTCAAAACTATGCGTTATATAGATCACATTATTTAACCACAATATAATTACGAGTTAGAAAACAAAGACTAAAAGACAATTAACAACTGAACTTTCATTTATATATATATATATATATATATATAATTTTTTTTTTTTTTTTGCAGCACCGGGGATCAAACTCACAGCCTCACGCCTGCCAGACAGGCGCTTAAGCCACCGAGCCAAACTCCCAGCCTTCTATATATTCTTAAAACACTTTCAAAAACTCATGAGTAAAAGAATCATAATGGAAATTAAAAGACACTTTAATAATGAAGACATGTATCAAAACTAGTAACACGCAGCAAAAAGTGGTAAATCAAAAGAAATGTGTAATCTCAGTGTTATACTGGAAGTTACAGGATAAGACAAACTAAGAAATGAGGTAGGTAGAGCATTATGAGTTCGAGGCCTGCTAGGACTACAACGTGAGCAAGGGTGGCCTGAACTACATAGTGTGACCCTGCCTGGGAAAAAAACAGGGCTGGGAGTTTGGCTCAGTGGTTTAAGCACCTGCCTGGCAGGCGCAAGGTTGTGAGTTTGATCCCCAGTACCAAAAAAAAAAGATAAACTAAGAAAAAATATGAAAGGATGTATTCAAAATAAGAACAGAAATCAATGAAACAGAAAATAAAGACACTAAGTGAGAATAAATAATGCCAGAATCATGGTGTGGTAAATCTCCCAAAAAAAACTGACAAGACAAATTCTGGTAACAGACTGACCCAAGATGAAAGGTAAAAATGCATTGTACAGTGGGTAGGCTAGTAAAACCAGAGGCAGCAGGATTGGTGATGCACATCTTCTAACCCCAACACTTAGGAGGCTGAGGCAGGGGGAATCTGTGTGAGTTTGAGGCCAGCCTACTTACTGAGACCCTATCTCAAAAAAAAAAAAAAAAAAAAGAAAGGACAGAAGCTGGGTGTGGCGGTGCATGCCTTTAATCTCAGCACTCGGGAGGCTGAGACAGGACCCTTGTGAGTTCGAGACCAGCCTGGGCTACAAAGGGAGTTCAAGGCCAGCCCGAACTGCGTAGTGAGATCCTATCTCAAAAAAACAGGGTTAGAGCTTGAGCTCAGTGGCATAAGCGCCTGCCTGGCAGGCGCAAGTTTGTGTTCAATCCCCAGTACCAATTAAAAAAAAAAAAAGAAAGAAAAAGGACAGAATGAGAACACTATCATAACTCGTGTCAATACGTGTACATATTTAGATTTTTTAAAACATGTCAGAAGTAACTGTAAAACTGTAAGCACATTAATGATTGCTTGCCATCACTTTACACCTGTGAACAAATGAATCCAGTAATAGTTCTTATCAACACCTGTACTTGGTAACATTTCACCTCAAACTTTTCTATTTTAAAACATGACAAGAACCCCTGCAAACCAACCCATTCATGATGTAATGAATTTTCATGAAGCAAAACACCTTTTTTTTTTTTTTGTGGCACCAGGGATCGAACTCAACCTCGTGCCTGCCAGGCAGGTGCTTAAGTCACTGAGCCAAACTCCCGGCCCTGGCAAAACATCTTCTAATCACCACCCAATTCAAGCAAACGAACCTTCTGCCAATTCCTCTAGATACCTCTCCATGTGTTCCATCTTAAATCATTTCTCCCCAAAGGCAGGCAACAAATGTCTTTTAGGGTACTGCCCGAGGGGTTCTGCATGCTTTTATATATCAGTGTACATTCCTGGATACTGTAGGTTAAATTTGCTCCCTTTATTTTGATTTGTCTTTTAAGATTTTTACAAATTCTCAGACCACCTAACCTATAAAATGACCCAGAGACTTAGTCTACCTGCTGCATACTTATGATGCAGTCCTATCAATGTTCTTCTGGCCTCTGTACCTTGCAAGCTGACTGCTGGGTGGAGGTTTGATGACTTAAGATTCAAATCCTTTGGTCAAGACTAATGTAGTGTTTTGTTCTTTCCTCAGGAGGCATGAAAACAAATGATTATTCATTCAAAAACAAAGCATCAAAACACCTCAATGTCTACCCTTCTGTTTTCACTTATTAGCTAAATTAACTTTCTTAAAAAGATGCTTCCCTCATTTATCACATCAAGGGTTAACAAACATTTCTGAGACTGTGCAAGGCTATATATGTGCAAAGCTACTCAACTAACACAGTAACACAAAAGCAGTCATAAAAAATCCATTCATGAATTGGCATAGTTTGATTCCAATACAACTTTATTTAAAAACTGGTACCTACTCCTATACTATTTGGTTACCGACTGGTACCGCTTCACAGGAAAATATAAACGCTCAATTGTTTTATATACCAAGTTTTCAAGATGAACATCCATTATGTGCTAAAACAGTGGTGGCAAACCTATGGCACTATGTTCTTTGTTTTTAAGACAAAAGATGCTAATATTTGAGTTGTTTTTTCTAAACTCGAACCTCAATATTTAGATTTAATTGCAGTGGTAGTGCTTCGTGATAAGTCAGTTTAGGGTGCAGTTTGGGCACTTGTTTCTTTTTTTTTTTTTTTTTTTTTTTTTGCGGCACCGGGGATTGAACTCACAGCCTTGCGCCTGCCAGGGCAGGCGCTTAAGGCACTGAGCCAAACTCCCGGCCCTGGTTTTTTGAGGCAGGGTCGCACTGTGTAGCTCAGGCCGGCCTTGCGCTCGCGTTGTAGCCCAAGCCGGCCTCGAACCCACAACGCTCCGCCTACCTCA